>NQII01000217.1:492947-575901 GCA_002778355.1 Clitarchus hookeri | reverse complement strand
CCATTCTCTCAAACCCAACACACTTCAAAGATCAAAATGTTCCAGGACTGATAAATTTACGACTACCCTGGGTATTACCTCTATCACTAGGAAAGGGGGGAAGGGGAGCAAAGTCTTTTGTTCGACTTTGGGTAGGACTCTGTACTGATACTGTCTTGGCTACAGTTCCTTATCTATGAAAGGGACATCCCAGGACTTGCCACAATTGTATATATATACTCTTCAGCAAGTGTCTTTTATTGATTGTTATGAAACAAATGTGTCATACCTTACACTAGCCATTGAAGCAGTGAAGGGAGATTATTATTGGTTAATTGTAAATTTTTTTCAAAAATAAAACAAAAAGAGTTCTTTTACAGTAAATAGACCAAATGTAAAAATTTGTCACAGGCGGTTATAGAGTTAATTAAAGAAATTATTATTATTTAGGTAGTATAACTGTGTAACTAATTTAGTGACATTAAGAAAATAGTTTGAAGAATTTACTTTAAATAACAATTTATCATTAAAAACAAAAAAATTTACTTTTACACAAAGATAATTACAAACAAATATATGTAATTATATCAGCCAAATTTATCTAAATAAAGCATACCAATCTACCTGATTCTCCATGCCAGTTAATTTAAATTCCAAAAAAATAATTTATCGCTAAATATTTTATGCATAAGCCAGTTCATACTTTATCTTAGATGTTTCCTTTCACATCCGCACCCTCATATACTTTGGATTCTCCTTCTGAACAAGATCAAATTAAATGAAGATAAAGGATTATTAACATAACTGAAACGTAAAATAAAGTTATTTTATAAACTACATAATTTAAATACTCATTGTTGATGACATCTTGACATCTGCCAAATCTCCCAACTTCCTGAACAGTTCCTCCCAGGCCGTTAAGTCCAAACTCACAAAAACATTATCGAAATGTTGACTCCTGGAGCCCACATTACTTGTGCCCAGTACCATTCATTATAAATCTTTGCTCTTGCACTCGACTATTGCAAGCCTTCAGAAGCCTTTGGGAAGTCCTAGCACAACCCAGGGCTAACTATATATAACTCAGTACTATATTTGTGTGATACTCAGTTGCTAGATATGAATTAGTCACATGATGACCCACTCACTTGCACAATAGCAGAGACCAGAAATTCTCAAGCTGGTAACCTCAGAAGCGGCCAGTGCCTTTAGACTCAGTTTTACAACAAATGGCTGCTGATTGTGAAGTGAAAACTGTGCAGTTGTCAAAACAGAGATGCAGACCCCATGGCAGTTAGATAGTAAAATAAAAATTCATAGCTTGAAAAGTAATGGACATATTTATTGATGATTTGTTTCTACAAGTAGAGCAACTCAAAATGTTTATTTATATACCTAGTGCACCTCAATATGCGTACCATTAGTGGCGCTGCAGATGTCGAGCCTCTATTTACTCTTTCTCCGTGTGTTGTGCAGCATTGTAAGCATAACTTTTCGATAGCTGTGCAAATGCGACGGCGCAGATCAGGTAGATCACGAACTGGTGTTTGGTACACTTTATTCTTGACAAACCTCCGTAAGGAAAAATCAAGCGACGTAACGTCTGGGCTTCCAGGGGGCCAAGAAATTGGATGACTACCTCTCCCAAGTTAGCGCCTAGGTCACACACGGTCCAAGAAATCTCTCTCAATTCCCGCATAATGGCACTGTGTGCCATCTAGTTGGAAGATCATGCCACGAGGAAAATGTGGCACAATTTACAACTGCAATATGTCTAGGAAAGTTGCCCCATTAATAGTACACTCCACAAAGAATAATGGGCCTCTGATCATGTTCTTCAACAATGTACACCACATATTCACGTTCGGAGAATCATGTTCGTACTCTATCACTGCGTGTGGGGGTTCCGTTCCCCATATGTGGCAATTGTGCTTTTTCACCTTCCAAAAATGTGGAATTTAGCCGCATCCAATAAAGAGAGCACATAGAGGAAAGCTTCGTTTTCTTCACTTTTCGCCAGAATTGCTTTCACAAATGCTTTCCGTCATTGCATGTCTTCAAGTTTGATTTACTGAAAAGCTGCAATTTGTATGCCTGTAGGCATAACCATTTATAAACAAAATTGTGTACTGTCAAACAAGGTAACTGTAACTCCTTACTTGCTTGTCTTATTGACTCCCTGGGGCTCTGCAGGAAGGACATACGGATTACATCAACAAGTAGCCTCTGAAACTGTGCACTTGGTGTGGTGACCTGCACTGAAAGCAAACTTCCAGTTTCCTGAAGGCATCTGTCCCATTTCTTGAACATCATCAGTTGGTCGCAGTTGATACTCTTGCCGAAAATGACGTTGAACACGCGTAACAGACTTGAGCTCCGCAAAAGAAAGCACACCGAAAATCTTCTGCTATGGAACCCACATGGCTACTGACGCGCTCCTCGTCATATGGCCGTTAGGCGCATGCGCGGTTCAAACTGCCATCACACATACTGGCAAACTGTCACCATGTCAAGCAAGTGTACCAAACACCAGTTCTGGATCTGCACAGTCGCACTCGTGCAACTATCGAAAAGTTACACATACAATGCTGCACAACATATGGAGAGAGATTGAATACAGGCTCAATGTCTATCGCGCCACTAAAGGTGTGCATATTGAGGTGTACTAGTTATGTAAATAAACATTTTGAGTTGTTCTACTTATAGAAACAAGTCATCATTAAATATGTCCATTACGTCTGAAGTTATTAGTTTTTATTTTATTATGCCTTTAAGCCAGACATACTGTATGTTGCAGTTCATTGTATTAAATTTTATATTATTTTTAGTAAATTTTAGTAATTTGACATTAGGCTAAGTTTATAATTTAATTTTATGTATACACTCAGACAGTTGAATTATTACAGAAACAGCCAATAGTATTCATGGGCTGTACAATTTACATTAACATAGCCATAACTGCTCATGAGGGGAAGGGGTGAGAATGTGTACAACAAAAAGTTTTAAACTATGATAATTTACAGATTACGTGATGCTTCCAGTAACACTTCAGAAAAGTACACCTACATAATGCAGGCAGGAGGAGGCTCACAATCAGCACTACTAGTGCTGCAACTCACATTTGGTGGAAGCTACTCTGAAATTAAAAAATATCATTCAAGACTGGAGTTTACAGGGACAAAACACGAATTTGAGTGACTTGCAGTCCACTAAAATTAAATAAAATTAATTTAGCAAATAATAAGTGAAGATATTTGGGCGGCTCTTAACAGCGAGGTATGAGTGTGATTGAGGTGAGTATGGAGCGGCGCCAGAATGAAAGAGCGGGGGAAATGGGAGATCCCCAAGAAAACCCGCCGACCAACGGCATTTTCCGGCACGATTCCCACTTGCGAAAATCTGATGACTCGGCCGGAAATATTGAACCCGGTTCACCTTGGCGGGAGGCGAGCTGGCTTACAGCTCAGCCCCCGCTGCCCCGAGGTAAAGAGTGAGACCACAAAAACCATATTGTGTGATAGGCTTAGCCATTAGTAAGTGGTCAGTTTCCCTGTCCAATGATTGTGATGTGCTTGGCCTGATTGCCTGCCTGGGTAGGCAGCTCTACCCACTAAGTGAACCTCAATAAGGTAAGATGCTGGAAGTAAGAGCTGTGTGGATCTGTGCTCCAGCTTATCCCATGAGTCACGTCTCTGATCCCCTCTGTACCTTTGGTGGAGGGAAGTAGGATTGAAGGGGAGAACAATAGTTCAAAATCCTATCCTCATAGGGGATACTCTCTCAAGCTATAGCAGTGGCATAGGTGACCAATTCTGGCATAACCAGAATTGATGCTGAGATTCTGCCAACCACCTGAGTGTAGCTGGGTTTGACACCTTGGTCTTACACAGTGTCTATCACCTGTGGATGTTATTAGCTCCAACAATGCTGATTTAACCCTGGGCTCCAGTCAGGTTTTTCCCAAGAGGAGGGGATGGGGATAGAACTCAGCGGATACACTGCAAGATTAGCCAAGCCCGTTTTTAGCCTACTTTCCAAAGGAAATATAGGCTTGTGCAATCACCCGAAAGTCTGTCTGAAATGTATGTCCCCCCTAATAACTTTTAAATCCAGCAACCAAATGTCACCAAACTTTGTCCGCATGGAGAATTTAGTAATGACATTGGACTTTTATAATTTTTGATCATGTTGGGTACTTATTTTCAAAATGGTGGCAATTAAAAAAAATTATGGTACTATGTTATATCTTGCGAACTACTTAACCAATTTTAGCCAAATTTGGTACACTGATAGTGCATGTTATAGGCATTGATATTAAAAAGCAATAATCATCTGCCATTTTGGAAGATAGTGCAAATTTAAAAAATAAAACTTTTACATTATATCATAGGATCCCTTTAACCAATTTAAACTAGATTTGGTGTGTTGGCAGTGCGTGATGTAAGCATTGAATTTAGAAAGTGGTGTTATTAATATGCTATTTTGTAATATACAGTAGAGCACCCCTCAACTGGAATTGTCGGGAGAAGGGCTATTTCGGTTGTGGGAAAATCCTGGTTATGGGAAATAAGGGTGGGATGGTGTGAAAAATAACACATTTTAGTCTGAACTCGTGTATATGTGGCACGTAATTTGAACTGAAGAAATCCATGAGTGTAAATTATTAGTTTTATCCTTAAAGTTACAAAACCATTTAAAAAAACACTACGTACTATTTATGAAATGTAAGTCATAAAACTCCCGGCACTGTGTTAATGACCTTCATTCTCAAACTTCTAGGGGGGTTTCTTATCTCTTCGGGGGGCGCGTGTTTACCTGAGTAAGCTAGATCTGGATATCATGTTACTGTTTGTGTTGACGTGCATCTGATAAAACTTCCCGAAGTATAGTCAATTCTGTTGACAGTCTTTTCCTTTCTGCATGGCACATCGGCACAACATACATTTACAAGAGCAGGGCTGACGTATTATATATAGGCCAAGATCACAAAGTACCGTATTTTGGCGTGTATAGGCCGCACATTAAAAAAAAATGACAAAGTGGGGTGCGGCTTATTTACGAGATATTTGCATAAAAAAATCTCCCCCCTAAACCATGTTCAGAAATTTGTCAACAAACAATAAGCTCTAATGTTTTTACTTTTTTTCTAAGGAATTAAAAAAAATAATAAGAAATGAATAGCCCATCACTTGTGTTTAAACACGTATGGGTCGCACCATACTTTAGCCTGCCTGTCCTCGACTGTTCTGCTTTGTATCACCTCCAGCCGCCATCTAGCTTGCGCGCTTCTTTTCTCTTTTTTCTTTCACCTCTCGCTTGGCGTCCTTCCTTTCCACAACCACCACGCCCTTCCCCTCGATCTAAACCACAGCTGCCCAGCACCAAGCAAGCTTTGTTTTCTTTCCCTCTCCTTCCTCTTTTTTGTTTGTCACACTGTCTTTCTCTCTCTCTCTCTCTCTCTCTGATCGAATGAGAGCCAGCAACAGCTGTGTGTGTGTGACGCCCCACGCACACATATACCATTGCCTGCTTGGCAACAGCCGGCCGAGCTGGTAGGCTACGCACGGCGCACATGTTCTGCAATTTAAACGCAGTGTTGAGGCATTTTGACATAAATACAAAAGTTTTATTTACGCAGAATATTGCGCTATTGCCACTTTTCAGCAGGCGGAGGCCAAACGGCGTGGCAATGATAACATTCAATGGTAAATTTATTAGTTTGCTGTTGCCGCACTAGCTCAATGAGGCCCGGCAATATTTACGAGAATACAAAAATTCAGTGCGGCTTATACTTGAAATATTAATTATCCCTAATTTTTCATTAAAAACTTCTGGTGCGGTCTATACACACCAAAATACGGTGCATGTACACTAACACCTTAGAACACTAAATTCTGAAAGTCACACCACTAAAACCAACGGCATGTGTCGCACATTGCCATTAGTCACTGTCACTTGTGTCATTATGCAGCATAGCTGTTGCTGTACCACTTGGGCCGGCTGTCTCTTCATTGTGCTGCAGCTTGTTTACCAGCTAACGGGCAGGTACAGTCTGGTGTGATCAACGAAAGACCTCTTGCGAGCACGGGAAAGTTATGTCACAACTTTGCAACGTTTGAATTTTTTTGGAAAATTAGTTCTTGATAAGGGGAGTTTCGTTCGAGAGAATTCCGGTTAAGGGGTGCTCTACTGTAGTGCAAAATGAGAAATAAAGCTTTTACATTATATGCCGGTAACTATACAACCAATTCCTGTCATATCCTTTGCAGTATCTACAATAGCGTTTGACCAGTTTTGAATGAAATTGTTATGTTGAAAGCACCTTTTACAAACATCAAATGTGTTTAAACATAGCCTCTTTTGTCCTTCATTTTGTAAGATAGTGCCACATGAAACATAAAGTTTAAGTGTCTTATTTTGAGAAACAATCGACAGATTCCTACTAAATTTGACACTCATATAGGTAATTCTAGAGTATGTCTTGTAAACTGACAATTTTTTAGTGGGTCAGATTATTATTTTCAAAATGATGGCCACATTAACATTATAGACTACTGTGCTATATCTATGAAACCACGTAACCAATTCTAACTTAACTTTCTATGATGGCAGTATCTATGCAGCATAAAATAAACTAATATATAAACTCACTTCTTAGCCATTTTGGAAGATAGCACTACATAATAGATTAAGCTTTTGCGTCCTATCTTTAGGAACAGTTGACTGATATCCACCAATTTCAGGCTACAAGTTATACTTTTGTAGTCCATATAAATTTATATGACTTAAGAAGGTAGTCACATATTTTCAAAATAACAGCAACGAAAGTATTTTACGTCAGTAAGCCTTATATCCCAAACAATTTCAATGGACTATATGTAGCAGTTTCAATTACAAACATAGAATGTACCAATACAGTAATGAAAATAGCACCACATGAGTAACTGGAGCTTTTATGTCATATATCCGGGACCAACCATCCGATTCCCACACAAATTTGCACATAAGTAGTTCTACATTAAGCCATGTTATAAGTGTGTGTGGCATTATTTACTGTATGGCAGTTTTATAAATCATTTAGATAAGTTTTTCATATTTATTAAGCAATTTAACCACTTTCATTTAAATTTAGTATGCTGAGAGTAGCCATTAGAAGCATCAAGTATGCTTACAGAGATTATTTTTTGTCAACTTTTTGTAACATGAGTAGTACTGCAGTGGACCATGTAAACTTACATAATGAGAAACTGAAACTTCTATGCCATATCTCAACCAGTCAACCTATTTCCACCCAATTCTAGTAGTGATACTATAAGCCATGTAAACTTACATGATATAAGTGATTGACACTCTTAATTTCAAAATTATGCACCTGTAAATATTAGAAGTTGCTAAACCCTGCCTTCCAAAACTTTAGACTGATTACTACTGAAGTTGATGCTCCGAATCCTCCCCTCTTTAATATAGTTGGCTGTACACCAACTTACGGTATGATACATTCTGTGTTCGAGTCCTAGGAAAGGCACGTGTGTATTTGTAATTTTATCTCTCTTACTGTGTTTGTTTCTGGTTACATCTCTAATGATGACTTCAAGACCCCACCTACCATCTAACTTTTTAAAAACTTCACCAAAATTGTTTGCATCCATGTAGAGGAGGGGCCGTGGGGACTGAGTGGTTAGTCTGCTCACCTCCCACCAAGGGGAACAGCGTTCAACCCCCGACTGGGTTACTCCAGGATTTTCACATGTGGGAATTGTACCGGACGATGGTTGGTGGGTTTTCTCTGGCATCTCCCGTTTCCCCTGCCCCTTAATTCCGGCACTGCTCCATACTTAAACCAATCACCCTCATCGGATCTCAAGGCCTCACTGTTAAGAGCCGCCCAAATCTCTTCACTCACTCACTCACTCACTCACTCACTCACTCTCNCTCTCTCTCTCTCTCTCTCTCTCTCTCTCTCTCTCTCTCTCTCTCTCTCTCTCTCTCTCTCTCTCTCTCTCTCTCAGAAGAAAATAGGCTCATTAGTTATATCGATAACTTCTTGTTTAGTAACCATGGTAAATAAGATAAAAGTAAATCCAAAATTTGTAATTAACTCACCTTTCATAAAAATGTTATGTTATAATTAAAAAAAATCTGATTTTAATGTATTTACATGTAGTATTTTGATAGTGTACAATGTATGTTAATGATTTGAATCTTTTCATTGAATCAGCATATCCAAATTATCTCACTTTTGAATTTAACATAATGTTTATATTTATTACATATTGTAAACATTAGGTAATAAAAATTAAATTTATTTAAAAGGGTGCTAAACATTTATACAATATTGTTTTTCATACAAAGTTTCTAATATAAAGTACTTCTTAAGAGTTTATATTGTTTTCAGCTGTATGTTATCTTTTAAGTAATTTGATATTGTGGATGGAGACAGTGATAAAAAAAAAAATTTCTCTTAGGATCAGCTGATTGCAGAAGACAAACGCAAGTACAAACTGAAGGGTGGCTGCACTGCTTTAGTAGCACTTTTCATTCTTGGAAAGTTATTTGTTGCTAATGCAGGTGACTCTAGAGCTGTTGTAAGCAAAAATAGCAAATCAATTCCAATGTCTAATGATTTCACTCCAGAATCTGAGAGGCAGCGAGTTCGGCACATGGTGAGTTATTGTGCCAAGTTCACAAGTTCAGTCTTTAAATTTATTAAAATACGTTAATTAGATATGTCTGTTATAAAAATTAAATGGAATTTTAAAATGTTTGTTATCTAATAGCCATTGAATTAGAAAATTACACAAGTGATTCTTGACAGTTGGATCTACTACTGCCAGACTCAAAAGAACTGAATGTCATGGATGCTGTTGGCAACTCTTTCAAGTACATCTTCATTACACTGTGTAGTCCTTACACTACATATGTCATCATCAACATGTAATAGGCAAAGGAACCCAGTCTCTCGCATTCATTGATGCAACCTTACAAACGTAGAATTGTGTGGTTTTTCTCCCTCAAGGAATGTGTATTTGGTAAATGAAAAAACAATGCATCTGTTGATTGATTCATGCCATGTGCCACCTGCCACTCTGTAAATGCATGTTGACTAGCTCAAAGAATGCATATTTCCCATTTTACCTCTTCGTGAATTGAATGTAAAATTAATTATGTGAAGTGTGTAGAAGCAAAATATTGACTAATAGATTGCACAGCCCAATCTGTGAAGCTGTGTGTTATGACTTGTCTGGTTGCCTATTTAGAACCCACAGACCCATTGTAACACCCCTTAAGAGATGGGTTGCCTAATAAAATGAACACTTCCAGTATTATTTGCCACACGACATTTGTAACATAGCTCTTGTTGTAGTCTATAGTGCCAGGCATTCCATTACTGGCAAGTGAGTAGAGCCCTCTCCTTTCCCCAATCCCTGGGGACACTTGAATTATTTGTCATAGCACTTTCCTTCCACCACAGCTATTCACACCTCTAAAATCTAACTCAGTGCAAGTGATATGATCTTAACACAACTGCGATCTCCAAATGTATAATATTGGTTAGACATAAACATTTCAGATCATTTTGTTATATCTCAATGCAAACCGGTACACATTACTTAATTCTCTTCTATCCTGTAAATATATATATTGGTTCGCCTTCCTGCTCTTCTTCACTTACATCAATTTCCGAAGGTGAGCTGAAAAAGTAGGTCAGCTGGTGCTTGAGTCATGGATGTAGAAGGCTGAGGCTAATGCAGTCACTGATCTGATTCCCAACAATTGTATGTACCAGAAATGCTGCTCAAATTGTTACAATCACTTTCTTCTAACGTTGTCAATAACTCCTCATTTGTTTATTTTTCCATGCCTTGGTAAAGTTACATTTACAAAATGTTAACCAGTTTAAAAATAAATGCAGGTAGGAAATACAATACGAAATAATATAATAAATGCACAGTAAACATCTTCCAAAATAAAACTGAACGGAACAATAAAATAATCCTACAGACACCAATAGAAAATAGAAGAAAATTCACTGTCACAAATAAAATTCTTCACAATTTCACAAAAAAAAAACAACTGCAAGACATCTATAATGAGCAGTAGAATATCAACAAAATATTTGTAAAATACAGTGAAAACTGTACAGTCGACAAGAAACAAATGTCTGTCAGTACAATCGGACAGGAAGGATAAAATATATTTCTATTTTGTAAAAGAAAAATTGAAATGTGCTTATTGTAAATCATTCATTTTTACTAGTGGGTAGACAGTTGCACATGACAAGTGACAGGACAGAAACATACACTACTTGTGATAAAAACAGCTTTGTATAAGACAAAAACTCAAGTGCATTCTATGATGCATGAAAAAGTAGTGACAGAAATAGTTACTAGATAAAATTTAGTTACAAACGAATAAATATGCCCGTAGCAGTGAATTTGAAAGTGGTATGGATGTATATATTCGTCATTTGCACGAGCAGTGCGATGCATGTCTGATGGATTTATTCGTCTTTAACATAGGGTGCATATAAAGTACACAAGAATATATACATCCATAACAGTGAAAAGGTTAATGTAAAAACTGAAATTAATAAGATTACATAAAAACTTTTGTTATACTTAGAAATGCACAGCATAAATTTTAATATGCTTCTCTATAATGTATACCAGGAAAATTTCATACCACTAACATATGCAAAAGAATATTTGTCTTTTTCTTTATAAATGCTTCTATTGCTGCAAAATGAAAACAAGATTTCAGGTGTTGTTAAATATGTCATGCCGACAACACACTTATAATTTGGAATCACTATACAATAAGCTGTGTGTCCATGATAAGTAATTATGGTTTTATGAAAATAAAACTATGTATAGGCATACAGAAAGTAGATCTCATAACCATTTCAAATAAAATTTTAATGAAGAAATCCTTGTGTATAGGATCTTCAATGTAATTTTGGCAGTATAATTCTATAGAAAATAAACAAATTATAACACTTTTTAGGTTTGTTATTATTTCTGTTATATTCTATGTAAAAAAATAATGTTTGACATAACTAAAATGTCAATCAAGTATATTAAAAATTAATTATGTATTTTAGCTCAGTTATGTTAAATAACTTTCAAAAGAGTATTTATTCTTTGTTCTAAAAATATCACGTTTAATAAAGAATGTTTTATAATTTAAAATGTTTGTACTTTATGTATACTTATTAACTGATAGAAGTGATAGTGCTGCTCCACATGCTAATTTGCATTATGGTTTGCATCACAAGTATGCTTTGATCTCTGTTATAATATACTAAGTTTGCCTTGCAAAGAGCACATTTCATAAAGGATATAATTCCAGTTTGTGTTTGTCCAACCCGATTCTGGAAAATCCTGATAAGACTGCTTTTAAGTAAACCAGGGTCATTCCAAAATCTAGGGAGATATTACATTCCTAAAAATATTAAAATTAAAATATTTAGTAAATTAAAAATTATGCTATGGTTTTGATCAACATTTATTCCTTGTTACAAAAATACCATAGACTGAAAGCAAGGATACTTATTTCAGTTTAAAAAAAAAACTTGTTTTATAAAAACATGGAGGTGATAAATTGTAATGATGATAACAATGCACTACATGAAGTTGACAACAGTTATAATGGAAGTGACAATATAAACATGAATCATGGTATTTTATAGCATAAATGCAAGAGATACTGTACTATTGAAATATCAAACAAAATAACTTATGTTGCAATTAATAAAAATGTTTGTAGCACTTGGTAAACAAAACTGTATAAATTATGTCAATTGTCAGGACTAATGTGATTCATAGTCTCTAAAGTAATTACATAAACAATTTTATATTTATATATGGATGAATTCCTAAAATCACTATCAATCTAACAAATATTTATAATGCTAGAAAGGTATTAGAAAATATATATCTCTGTCTCCTGCCAAGTTTTGCCTTTTATGTCATAAAAATTGACAACAGCTACATCATATTTAAAAGCAAAAAACAGATGTATTCTCTTTAACCAGTCTTAAAAACTTAACTGCGTGTTTTTCTTGGTGAATGTCATCAACATAAGTTAAAGCTATACCAGTGTAGCTATGTATTCTTGCAAAAACCTGACCAGGGGCATCGGAAAGAGGGTGGCAAGGGGGTAGTGGCGGCCAGCAGATGAAATGAGCCCCATGCTATGAGTGTAGTCAACTTCAACCCTTCTATCCCACAAAGTCCAATATTCATTTGCACATCGAAGATGTAGTGAAACTTAAAATTATCAGAACTCACGCCACATATTTTAAATCATCTTACTACATCACACGCACTCAAATATTAAGAACAATAATTTCAACATTTTTACTAGACACACTTTACAACTTATCACTTATCACAGTTTCAAAAATGGTTAGTTAATTTTGCGTTATATACTTCTGTTCCCAAGAAAATTGTCTCACTGTCAGGTAGGTGATGAAAGTGTATGTTTTGTTTCAACTGAAATTCAGGACAATTTTTTTTATCTAACATCAATTCAAAATGCAATAAATCCAAGTCTCTATATGGTACACAAAATTTGGTGGTCCTATGCTGTAAAGTTGAATATTGCTGTGTTCTTGTATTTTAACTGCAAAATTCATACACTGTTTTTTTCCATATGGGGTTATGTTGTTAGGAGGTTTTTAGAGTCTAAGTTAATAACTGTGTTAATATTTATCTCGTAAAAAGCTTGAATTTTGTGCATAAGCTATTTTAAAAAATTTATTTGTGAATTTCTGTTTCCAATCAACAAGCACTACTAAATTATTATAATTAAAACAAATGTATTTCCAAAAGAAGTAAAAGTATGCAGGACAATCAAAATTCGTAATTTGATATTCAATGGAAATAAGTGAATTTTAAATGCAAACCAGAATTTGAGCATAATTTTTTAACTTTACTAAGAGCTATAAAAAATATTTTTTTTACGACCTTGACAATCATTCTTTGGTATTTTCTCATGGTATTTTCTCAAGACATCTTCCTAGCAGCAGTGATCAATGAATAAGTAATTTGCTGACAGTTAATGTAATTATATGGATTTGTATATGATATTGTGTGTATTAAACAAAAGTATATTTTAGGGTTATTAACTCTATACTATTATTATCCTATGAGTAAACCTAGTGGTTTAACATTTTATATGAACTACTTTTTATTTAATGTTTTTAAAAAGTGTAATAGCCATGTAACTTAATCGTAAATATAAAACTACAAGCACTGTGCTGATAGTGAAATTCTGAACATGAGCTCAACACGTTATAGACATTCATTTCATTCCAGAACATAAGCTAAAGTGTGGGTTTGATATTTCTCAATCTAAGTCTATTATACACTGTAGAGCCAAAAAAACTGGTACACCTGCCTNCCAACGAGCACGCAGAAGTGCCGCAAGACGACGTGGCATGGACTCTACTAATGTCTGAAGATATGCAGGATTCAATTCACACCATGAATCCTTCAGGGTAGTCCACAAATTCAATCTGCACCAATTTGAGAAAGGGTTGCACGTCTGTCATGTTGACGTGTGACGAGTACAGGGGATAGGCAGTGCGCTGTATTCACACCCTGCTATAGTTAGCAAGGGCAGGCAGGTGACAACGAAACTTTTGGGGATGTCCCGAAGTTGAGAGAAACAGAGTAAGTCTCTAGAATTAGGTGATATAAGCCCTCTACGAAAGAAACAGGGGGTGCCCCCGACGAGTAAAAGTTCCGAGACAATTCCCAGGAACCCCCGTAAACATCTTACCCCACCCTCCCTCCACCCAGTAGGAGCGTGCGAGCCGCTGACGAGACACAAAATCCTACACAAAAAAGTGTGAGGTACACGGGGGAATTCCCAATTTCTCTCGCGACAAACTTCTGACAGCCAACTTGAATATAACGGGAGACGGGTTAAATTCAGTAGCAGCCAAGGTTTGGGATCAGACAGTCGTGGTCAGTCGTTCGAGGTCAGTCGCAATCAGTTGTTCACGATGAGTTGTTCAGCCGCGATGCGAGGCGAAGAAGGCAGTTAGGGCGAGAGGCAGTTGTATCACCAGGCCGGAGTTCGGACCCGGCCCAGGCAGTAATGTACAATCAGTTGTTCGCAGTCAGTTGTTCAGCCGAGACGGGAGTAGTTCGGCGGTACAGCCGCGAGACGAGATAGATGCAGCCGAAACGGTAGGCGAATGAGACACAGGAGTAATCAGTCGTGTGACGAGAACAGTGCTGAGAATATGAGTAAATTCCCAAAAACGAGTGGCAGCCCCATGCCGAGAGGCGCCATTCTCCGAGAGACGTAGTCGTGCGCCGGATGGCGACGTCAGTCAGTCAATAAGTCAATAGTGACGTCACCGAGGAGAGAACCCATGAACAGCTGAAGCTTTGTGTGTAAATTCCGGAGACAAACTCGGTAGAAGTGCCGAAAACTTATGAGTTCATTTCCGAAACGTAGTAGCAGTTTCCGAGGTGGGGAAGTCATATACGCGAGCCGCAGACGAGGAGATGCACTCTCCTACAAGTAACGCCAGCCAAGGTCGCCGAGGAAGCACAAAGTCCCGGAAACCAGTCCCGGACTTCCGAGAGAGTCAGTCAAAGTCGCAGGAAGAAGCCAACTTAGTACAGCACGCCAACGAGAGCCAGTCCGAGACCCTGAACCAGGGCCACCCAACTCACAAGGCCTCATTACCAACGAAGACAACTCACCAAAAGCCGCAGTCACAGATAAGTAGAGAAACGTCTTCCTTCAACAACCTTCCCCGACGCATAGTATTCAGCCCACCAGCCCTTCAGGCTTACGACTTGCAGGGGGGCACAGTCTCGCCAGTGTGTGTAAATAACTATGTGACCTTCAGACCAATAAAATACTGGTGTGTTAAATAACGGAAAATACAAGTGTTTGTTTACCCTAACGCAACAACCTCAGGTGCCCTTAGTCTGCACCTAAATAATTTAACTATATAAACTACTAGCCACCACTCTGTATAACTCAGGTGGCCGACTAGCGACAACATTTAATGATTCTTGTCAGTCGTCGTTTGTCCCGTTCTTTCACTGTCTTTTTCTGGCCGCAGTGATGTCAAAGATGTGATGTTTTACCGGATTCCTGATATTCACGGTACATTCGTGAAATGGTCATACGCGAACATCCAAATGTTATCGCTACCTCAGAGATGCTATGTCCCATCTCTCGTGCGCCGACTATAACATCACTTTCAAACTCACTTAAATCTTGATAACCGGCCATTGTAGCAGCAGTAACCAATCTAGCTGCCGACCGCATCGTGTTACTCTGATTGGTTTCATACCTCTGTTATTTGCATACGCACGCCTATATCAGTTTTTTTTGGCTTATATCCACCAATGAATGAGAGAGGGCAACAGGAAGTTTAGGTTTGTGAATACTGGTGGGTGTAGCTGAAAAGGATATGGGTACAGCCTTCATTTGTTGGTTATTCCTGTGTTGAGTGTCAGGAAATTACCAGCTTGGCAGAGGTTGAAGTTTGAACTTGCACTGCTGGCCTTGCGCCTATCACAAGTTACTTAAATTTTTGATGTAAAGTTCCAGGGGCTGGTTCCTAACCAGTGTTTATATACACATTAAAAATTCATAATCTGGCAATCTCATTTGTGTGGTGAAGTAATTACGAAAGGTTAGGTCAATACTTGCTACTTTGATTTATTAAAGGTGTTTGACACTGTTTGAATAAATTGTACATAAAATAGTTTGACACATATGTAGATAGAAAGTTATTGTAACTATTAACTATATAGCATAATTTTTAAGGTATTATAAGGTGCTAACCACCCCTCTCCCATATACATTTTCTTGTTACAAAAGTACCAAGGTAATCAAAAAGTTGGAGCCTTTTGGTTAGTTTACCTGAGGGTAGCATTCATGTAAAATTTTTAAAGAATTTCAACGAGTTTTCCAAATAGTGGTCTGCACAATGAGTGTGTGGGCAACAGTAAAAACTTGCTTGGCTAACAAGTGAATTAAATTACATAATCAACTGATTGCCAAGACAGCTAATTTTCTCACAAGAAATATGTAACAAACAAAAAATAAAAATGCAAATACTTAACTAGAAGGTCCTCTGGCAAGTAATCCCACCATGAGGTGATCAGACCATGCTTATATTGGAGTACACCCCACCTACCCCATCCCTCCTGTTTCCACTCCTCGTGGTGGATGTCCTAGCAGCCATATCAAGTGGGCCATCACAGAGATCCTCTTCCAGGCAAGCAACAATCCACAAGATGTGTAACCAAGGGCTGGCACCTCAGTCACTGCACACACTCCCTAAACACAGAATCTGCATCCAGGTAAGGACTACTTAAAGGACAACATGATCCAGTGTCGCAGTAGTAAAAATGTTGTATCCCTGATAACCTTACTTCATCATGCAAATGGGACATCAGTATTCTTTGTGTNGGGGGGGAGGATCATGCAGTCACTTCGGTGGGAGGAGCGGAGGCTGGACACTTGAGGCGGTGTGGCAGTACTATGCTATAGTAACTGAGCCCAGCCTTCTAACCGATTTCTTGAAAGGATGGGTGAAGAGTCTCTTATAGCCTCTCAACATCCATGGCAACCCAAGGCTGCTCGTACCACCCCCATTTAAACGAATTGGGCTCTGCCGCCCGGTCCCTATGGGAATCAGCTTCCTAGCGGCTGTATAGGGGTATCTGCCGTGATGGCTTGGGCCGATAGCTAGTACCCAGGCCCGACCACTTGGCGGGGTGTTGGACCTCTTGGCATTCAGGCCACTGGGGCCCAAAACAGGAATTTCCCTGTGAAGAAATTTTAGGATGGTAAAGGACGCATGTCTGATGTCAGTGGAGCCCAGCCTTATGGGCGGCGTGGCGATCACCGCGCTCGGTGAAGAAACCAAGGGTATAAAACCAGATAATGATGACCGTACCCACCTGTTTCAGAGGGACCCCGCGTCTCCCTGCCCGTGGGTGGGGCTCCGGCTATCAGGCATTGGAAAACCCATACGTGCCATGGAAAATAAGAGGTAGCACGGGATGATCTGTTTGGCCCATACGGAGGTTCTCTCTGATGTACGGATCAGGTGAGGTTGGACTCATGCTGGCAGTGGTTGACTCCGCATGCTGGAGGAGGCTCGGAGAGATTCTCCCTCTTGCTGAAGAGCCCGGTGGTGAGCAGGCACTGCTCCGGGGGCGTCCCTGAGATGACGTCAGTGGTGTGGGTAGTACTCCGGCCAGACCACACGCTTGGTAAACTGAGTGCTAGGATCTCAGGCCTTGTGGTAGGACATGCTTGGTGCGATCTGGTAAATCAGATTGGGGCTACGCTCGGTGCGGCCTAATGAAAGGTCGGAGCTACGTATTTGGTCAATTTCGGTGAGCACTGGTCATGTCTGCGATGAGAGGGCGTGATTCCTTTTCCCCGTTTACTCGGAGGCCGGGGTGCGGAATGGCCTTATGGCTAAGAGCGCCCCGTTAACAAATAAGAGCACAGCCTCAGCTGTGTCTTACATGTAACAGGTGAATTTATCTACATTTAGTTCATGGTTTATACTGTGGCTCATATAAATAAATTGAAACATCATCTACTGATGTTCTAATTCTGTCTTTAGTTTAGTAATAACAAATGTTTAATAGGTTATATATATACTGCTGACAGGACAGTAATTAATAAATTATTATATGCTATCCTGTATTTAGCATTAGATTTAATCCAATGAGTGTGAAAAGGTTTCACACTAGCTGATGCCAGTTTTAATTGATTCTTTACAACAGGACCCTAACTTCAAAGCCCCAACTGTAAAGTTTACTGTGTATTACATTCTACATATAGGTACCATTCTTAGTAATGTGGATATCAGTGTTCTACTGTTTTCCCAAGAGCAAAATTTTATAATTGCAGTTTATGTATTGTGCTATGCAGTTTGTGTTTTTAGACTTACTGTTTTTAGGCTGCTCTGAAACCAGAACTGTTGGGAAATATATTCACTCACCTGGATTATAACAGACGGCCTGTACAGAGTGACCTTGGCAAAAGGATTCTTTATCGTGATGTATACATGACAGGCTGGGCATACAAAATTGTAACAGCAGATGACCTGAAAATACCAGTTGTGTCTGGAGAAGGGAAAAGGGTATGTATTAACTCATTTACAGTTTGTCATGTTTTTTTGCCATTCTGTCAAAATATTAAACAGTAGTTACGATTTTTGAGACCCCACAGCAAACTGAAGTAAGTTCCATAAACTAACTAACATGGAATTTGCCATATGTGTAAACTTTATATTGCAATTTGTAATGATGGGTCGAAGCTCGAAAAATCAAGCTTAGTTGAGTTGAGCTAGTCAAACTCAGCTCAATTCCAAAACTGAGTTGACAAAGATTGTATTCTTGAGTCTCGCCAAAAATAATTTTCAACCAGTCTACTTTCAAAACTTAAATATGATCATAATTTGTTACATACATTAAAAAATGCATTTTTATTTCTGAGATATTACTATAATTATGAAAAAACCTAATAAATTAACTATGTAAACGAATTTAAAAAATTAAATTTTACATAACATGTATAACCTCTAATGAAAAGTGCATTCCATCTTTGTACACACTCATAATTTCACCAATGAAAGAAAAATTGTAACAACATAACAAACTTTTTTTTCATAAAAACTAGGCATAAATGCAATATGATGTTCCCTTAGCTTCATCAAAATACTAACGTTAACCTTTCGTGTTTGTGTCTGGCACTTTAACTTTTGCCATTATTTCAACAATGCTTGCAGTACCAAGGCCTACGTTGCTACTAATGGCCAGAAAATGAAGACTTTTGGATTATGCATTGTGTTATGTAATGTATAAAGATTGTTGATGGTCAATAGTGGCAGTAACTTTACTTTAACCGGCAATGGGTGAAACATCACTGAGGCTGCTTTTAATGTTTATTCAAAATGTGTGATGAAGGTTAGTGTAAATTTGTGATATTTCATGATTTAAAATTTCAGTTTAATTCAATCTGACACTTTTAAGAAATGGATAGATTTGTTCAGTCATGACATTCAAAAAGTGAAGAATGAAAACACAAATAGAAGATTTGAGCCTTATATATATATATATATATTAAAAACAGCTATATGCAAGTATTGCAAAATCCCTATAGGCAATTTCAAGCTTGTTTCACCATTTGGATGAGCCCCCACATCTGAAGCATCAATGCATCAAAACAAAAAGAAACAGTAAACAATTAAAGAAATAAAAATTATTGGACATCCTTTTATAAAAATAAGTTTCAAAGCAAAGTGATGCTCCCACAGGACAGTTATCAATCTTAACACAATAACTGACAAAATAGCACATATGCTTGCATTGAACTATTAACCATTTTTAATAGTGAACAACCATTATTTTTAGGAATCGATTCAAATGCTACAGTCTAGGTACAGTATTCCAAGAAGGAAACATTTCTTGAAGACACTGCTGCCCAAACTTTACAATGATTACAGGTGTAAAGTAGCAGATAATGCAGTGTGATCTTCACAGTGTGCAGTCTCTTTCTTTGACCAGGTGCCATTTATTTCATTAACGGCCTACTACTTAACATCTGAATTTTTGTCTTCAAAACAGAACATTATATTGCTTGTACTTTTCAGAAGAGCACACTGGGTTTACAATTTATAAGATTTGCCACCTAACTGCAGGCTGGGGTATCAGTTACCATATCTATTGTCAGTGACAATGCTTGGAACCTCAAAGCTTCCCTTACAGTTAAACCAGTTGAACATTTGTTATGTTTTGCACATACCCTGCAACCTTCCACAGATTATGCAATAGCAGAAGTGGGCATAAGTCAACTGTGGAAAAAAATGTTGTTCAATACTACAAGCACTGCAGTTGAAGTTGGATCTTCTTATCACTTTCTCTGCCAAATGGTGGAGACAGGCTGGAACATTATTTACATTTTGTTAGAGCGGCTTCAGGAGTTGAAAGAATCTGTATCTGCAGATTTACTGAACAGTGGAAAAATAGCTCATTGAAAACACAAGAAAGGTATTTAATCGAAGACTATGTTGACGTGTTGAAACCACTATTCATGGCTACAAAAGAGCTATGTTAAGAAGGTGCCCCTACAGCTTCCACTTTCCAGTCTGTACTTTATAGTATTGATACCTGCCAAATACTGAAGTTTGGAAGTAGGTATTGATTCTGCTCTGCGGCGTGAGGCGCCAGCACTTGATGCTAAACCTCAGTGATAGGGCGTATAAATACGTCGACACTGTTGTCTCTAGGTCCAATTTACTAATAACATACACTTTATTTGTGAGTTCACGTAATCAAGTTTTATTGTTGCTTAAACAGGTTAACTGGTACATGAACTCACGAGACAAACTCCCTCCCTTTTCTGTACGTAGATTACGTGATACTTGGCGCGGCGATTTTGCGTCGTGAGGGGGGGGGGAGATTCTTCGCACTTGGTGTAGAACTACTTATCTGACACTGCAGCGCTGTATTCCCTCGGCTGGCGGCTTGGAACTGCTCTCGAACTTGGTGGGCGTCTCGGCGCCTGGCTTCGAAGTTCCTTCTTCCCGGGTCCACGCAGTACTCTGCGCCTGACGACGGCCGGCTGCCGTCGACGTCTGCTCGCGGATTCGCTCCGTCCTCTTCCGTTTCCGTCGGCCGACTGCCCCGCTTGGTCCTGCTCCTCGTGGTTATGTAGGCTTGATCACCATATTCGACTTGCCCCATCTCTGCACGTGTCCGGGGTGCTTGTCGGCCCCCTGGGTCATAAAACACGTGGCCGCTGCTCATGTGGTCCGCAGCCGGCATGGCGTCGTCCCTTGGTTCTGGCCTGGAAGTGTATTGTCCCGTTCTGCACGCACGTCCGCTAAAGGCTCTCATGGTTTATTGCGGTACAAGCCTGGGACAGATGCTGCTGGTGGTGGGATCTCGTTGTCCCTTGTGCAGCTGCAAACCTTTGGTAGCGTGCCTTTGCAGCTGCGAGGCTCCTAGCGTCCCTCTTCCGGCACGTCCACAAAACCCTTAATCCTTATTGCGGTCGTCCGCCGGCGAGCTTCGCCAGAGCGTGTGTTCTGACGAATAAAATATAGGGACGCAGAATGCGTCAGTCAGTATTGACGGATACAGGCAGTCCTCTACTTTAATACACAATGTGTTCCTAAATTTGTATATGAAAGTTGAAATGTATGAAAGTAGAACCCGTATTTTAATGTGATAAATGAGGTCCCATTCCTAGATGGGGAAAAAGACTTAACTAAACAAAAAAAAAATATTCAAAAAAATATATTTGCACACAAAGAAACAAGATCATGCATCAAAGTTAATGGACTTGGAGCGACACGTGGCAGTCATAATCCCCGCAGAGAAAGGTCAAGCAGAGGCAACCACAAGCTTCCAAACCTTACACGTGTCACTGCTGCGGAGGCCACCCCCTACGCCTCTAGCAAGCCCGTGAGATCTGTTGAGCGCCGAGATATCACAAAATAATCATGTGTATTTCGCCAGAAATCAGAAACCGAGAAACAGTTGACAANCCCCCCTAGCAAGCCAAGTAAAATTTGTAAGCGCCGAGATATCACGAGCTAGGCAGCCGTAGTTTGCCTGAAGTCAGAAAACATGCACCGCGGAAGAAATAGCTGACAAGCTGGAAAGTGGTGCCGAGAACACCCCTTCCCCCAGCTAACCACGGGACAATGTGGACACGCACCGCGGAGAAATAGCTGACAGAGTAAGCTATGGAAAGGGATCACCACTTCTCCCGCCCCCGAACCTTCACGAACCTTCACGAACCATGGCACGTGGCTGAATGGCTTTGTACTGAAGGCAACCACCTACCCCCCTTCCCCCAACAAGGCGACACATTCCGACAATTAGGGAGGGAAGATAGAGAGCGTCCTTGCGGGGAAGGTGGGGAAAACAGTAAATTATTACCATGCAGAGAGGTTAGATCAGTGATCAGTCGAGCAGTCAGTTGAATATCGCCGCACAGAGAGAGGTCAACCGCGCCGAGGGCAGCTGGGGGGTGGAAATCGGACCCTCGGCCACGTCAGTACGTCAGTAGAGCAGTCCAGAGGAGACGACAGCAAATGCGGGCCTTTGCCAAGGCCGCCCAGTTCACCGGAGCTCATACCCAGCTGACAGCATACCAGCACCAACAGCAGAGTAGTTAAGTATCAAGTCGCCGCCCAGAGAATCCCCCCTCCACCACGAAGTCGCCCCAGTTAATACGAGTAGCTAAATTAGAGTACCACACCTCGGAAGTGTTGCTGTATGTTGTTTTTGTTCCAACTTGAGACAATATATTCGTCCTTCAAAATGAAACAGCAAAAGACTACTTTATTGAAATACCCTCAACCTTCAAGACACATTATAGTCTGTGCTTGGAGGAATTAACTCCGACCCTATAAGCCACACTGTATTCCACAGTGGCGTGCATCAAGTTAAATAGTCACGCCCAACGTGGGGCCTAGATAAGCCCACGTCGTTTTAAGTTGGCTTCCCAACAGTGAGGCGTCAAGTTAAGTTGGCTTCCCCAACGAGGAGCCCAACCCCGTCAAGTTAAATTGGTCCCCTGACAGGTGGCTTAGCGTCAAGCTAATAGTTCAAACAATTGAAAAGACACATTTTACACACACAAACATTTTACTAATTGCAGTGGGTACATACATACATACATACATACATACATACAGACAGATTCAGCTCTCTTTGGAATTGTACGTAGCCGGTTTAACAATCACTGGGACCTGGTGTAGATAACTTATCAGCTTTGCAGAAAAAGTTATTTAGCGACAGTTGAACGCCACCCTTCTTCTTTTCATACAATTGTCTGTAGCACATTGTAGCTGCTTCAACAACTTGACGAACTCGAGAACTTCTCTCTTCATCTGGATCATTTTCTTCAATGATGTTTAAAAAATGTTCAAGGTTTTTTAAAGCATCGTTGATTTTTTTCCCTGTAAGGGTTTTTGTTGGTTGTCCTGGACAGCCATTATTTTGGGCAGCTGTGGATGCTGATGAATTTGCCTCTTGAAGAGCAAGTAGATCTTCATTTGTCAATGGCTCTGAATGTGAGGCCATCAGATCATCAACATCTTCAGAAGTAACCTCAAGATCCAGCTGATGCATAACTTTAACAATTTGTTCTGTTGCACTTTCTGGGGTCTCCTCAAAACCTCTGAAATTTGGCACCAGGTAAGGACACAATTTATTCCAGCAACCACTCATTGTAGATGACTTTATTTCTTTCCAAGAGAGAGAAATATTGGTGACAGCATTAAGGACATTGTAGTTTTTCCAGAATTCTTTTAGAGTGGGTCTTCCATCACCATCTGTTGCCTTGACAGCTTTGTCGATTATTCTCCTCATGTAATATCTTTTGAAAGTTGAAATAACAGGCTGATCCATTGGCTGGATTAAAATTGTGGTGTTTGGAGGCAAGAATATGACCTTTACCTCTGGACATAAATCTCTCAATGCTTGTGGATGTCCGGGTGCATTATCCAACAATAACAATGCCTTGAATGCCCAATTCTTTTGCTTACAATAATTTTTCACTTCAGGGACAAAATTATTTACATACCAGTCCTTAAATAATGCTGAAGTAACCCAAGCTTTTGAGTTCAATTTCCATATGACTGGCAGTGTTTCTTTGGGGTTTCCTTTCAAAGCCCTGAGATTCTCAGAGTGGTACACTAACAGAGGTTTTAGTTTACAATCTCCTGCAGCATTACCACCAATTAGAAGTGTCAGTCTATCTTTAGATGCCTTGTTTCCAGGTGCAACAGCCTCTTCTTTTGCCAGGTAAGTTCTTGAAGGCATTTTTTTTCAGAATAATCCCGTCTCATCAACATTAAAAATTTGGTGAGATGAGTAATTTCCCTCGTCAACAATGTTCTCAAAAGTTTTTATAAATTTTTCGGCAGCTTCAGTATCTGCACTGGCAGATTCCCCTGTAAATGTTATGTTGTGCAGTCCTGCCCTTGACTTAAACTTGTCGAACCAGCCTTTGCTCGCTTTAAACTCTGGAGCATTAGCAGCTGACTCACCAAGCTGTTTTTTCCAATCTTCAAACAAACTGAGAGCTTTGCATTGAATTATGGCAAGGCTGATAGGGATATTTTTCTGGTGTTGATCGTCTAACCACACTTTTAAAGACCGTTCCATCTCTTCCATCGCTGCACCCCGCCGTTTTGAAATTATTTTAGAAGAAAGATTTCCCGAATTTATAACATAGTCCCTTATATTTCCTTTACTTTTTACAATAGAACGCACAGTGGATCGGCTCAGGTTGAAAGACCGTCCTATAGCCGCAAGTGATTTGCTACTTTCCGATTGCGCGATAATGTCTAATTTTGTTTGTACACTATTTACAACATGTTTTCTTTGTTTCTTACACACGGAGTCTTCATTACTTTCGTTTTTACCAAACAATAAGTAACGCATCACATTATTAATACATGCACGCCCAATAGATTAACAAAAAAAACAATAGATATAAAATTAACCTCAAAGGAAACTAAAAACCATAATAAAAACAACGGAAGTTCTAAACAGGAACGGCATTAATACGTAGAATCGCCATAGCGTAGTAACACATCAGACATACAACTGCATATTTGTTCAGTTATATCGGAAACATAGCTCCGTATATCCACACTAGAGGTCTCTACGTAGTATAAGTCAACTTTGCTGCAATATTATTTGCAAAGACAAAACCTACAGAATATAAACAATCCATATATCTTTGATATTTACGTTTCTCGTGGAGGCATGCGCGCAATATTTTTTTTTGTTATGTATGAAAGAACGAAGCAAACACGTGAAAGTGGAATTTATGGTGTAAGAAACCAATGTACGAAAGGGCGAATTGTACGAAAGTCGAATGCGTGAAAGTAGACGATTGCCTGTACTTGAATTACTTGAGTGCTCATGTTGGAGAATTTGGATGTGGACTTTAGCTCGGTCAATCTTGAAGTCATTTGCAGTCTGCTTTCATGCACAAACCTACCTGCTTGCTTCTGTACTTGACCCAAGGTTCAAATGTGCTATTATGGAAAACCATGAACAGTTATTATCAAAATTAGACTTCCAAATGATGGGCAAACCAGCTTTAGATTTTACAATCACCAGCTGCATTCGCACCAACCATCACTGTCAATCGATCTTTGGTGGCTTTAAAACCTGGAAAGGTTTTCTCTTCACGCGCAATAAAAGTTCTTTTAGGCATTTTATTCCAAAAAAGACCGGTTTCGTCTACGTTGAGTATGGTTTGGCTAGTGTAGCCACCTTCTTCTATGATTGTCTTGAGTTTTTCTGGATAGAAAGATGCAGCTTCTTTATCAGTGCTTGCCGTCTCCCCACATTCTGCAATGTTATGCCAATTACAAAGATTTTTGAATCGGCAGAACCAGCCGTTATTAGCTTTAAACATTTCATCTTTGGCCACCTCCCCAGCTTCTTCTCTTAGTCTCTCAAAAATTTGCTTAGCTTGAGAGCACACCGTGTTTTGATCAACAAGACAATTTTTCACTCGTACTTGATTATCACACCATAATTTTAACAATGTTTCCATCTGAGCAATAATACCATGACGTTTACGATTGATGCTTGAATTCAAAGATTGAGAATTTTTCACAGCTTCCACAACTTTTTCTTTGCCTTTTATAATTGTTCAGACTGTTGATTACGGTAGATCAAATTTCTTTGCCAATTCACAAATTTTAATTTTTGCTTCAAAGTCTTTGATAATATTCATTTTATCCTCCAAAGATAGTAATTTTCTTTTCTTGTTTGATTAAAATGACTTATTTTTTGTTCTTTTCGATGACATAATTAGAGTTAACAATAAAGTGTGCTGCGTACGTAAAACAATTCCA
The DNA here is from genome assembly GCA_002778355.1 of Clitarchus hookeri. Lineage (NCBI taxonomy): Eukaryota > Metazoa > Arthropoda > Insecta > Phasmatodea > Phasmatidae > Clitarchus > Clitarchus hookeri. The sequence continues at coordinate 550,022 of NQII01000217.1, read as the reverse complement.
CGCTAAACACGTTCGAACCTGTCGTAAACCGAACACTGACTGGGCGGGGTGGGAGAGCCGAGGCGCACGGCACTCAAAAAGAAAAACCACGTATATCCGAATTCGCGTAAAACGGGGTAGCGTAAGTCGGGGTATTACTGTACTGTGTTTCATCCGCAGCTGTGTTTTCAGCCTAATGTAGTGTATAGCGCTCAATGCTCGCACAATATGCGTTTGTTGGTAAGTGCTTATAACTAACTACAGGGTTAGTTATAAGCCTGTAGTCAGTATTAATTATACGGTACTGTCATGGAAATGACAGTACCGTATAATTAATAATTGATTCTAAGCAGACACGTAATGCAAGCCGACCCCTAACTTTCAAATCCTCTGAAAAAGAAAATGATATGATACCGAATGCAAGCCGAATTTTTAACGTCCCGCGCACACTATAATCCATTCACGGTATCTTCGATACTTTTGAAAAGAACCTTTGAAAAATCACCCTAGGAGTTACATGTTCAATTGGTTATAAAAAAATGGTATATGGAAAAAGGTTTTGTCTTGCTTTTAGCACTGAAGCACTATATAAATTGGTTGTTTTAAGTTTTAAGTATATTTTTTCAATAAATTTTAATAATTTGTTAAAAGTCCGTAAGAATTAACAACGGATTTTGAAGGGACATGTTGGTTATAGCTGAAAAGAAATAGTTCGTAGGTTAAATATTAATATGTATAAATTTAATGCCGTAATTGTAAAGTTAATATTGCTAAACTATATATTTACATTTTTACGTAGCACTCATGGGTAAAGATTTCACTGTTATTAATTGAAATTAAATAAATTTCAGTGTCTGTCCAGCGGACTCATACACTCCAGCTTGTCCGTTTGGGCACGTTTTTTTCAGAAGTATAACCACGCCATATTGGATATTGGAGACGCTGAATTGTGGTTATAAAACTAACGTAACGCATTCTTTCTACTTACAAGATAATTCTAGGTTAAGTTATAATTTTAGTATTAGCGTTGTTATTTCTGCAGTTTATCAAATAAACGTGCAAAATATAGAAAGGCATTTGAATATTTCCGTTACGTTATTCCCTTCGCAAAGAATGCAAAGGAATCGAATTTTGGTCGCCGCCAACTGATAATCGATTATTTTCGAAAGCTTTTTGTGGAGACCAAGAGATGGCAGCACATTAGCGTTGGTTCTTCAGTGCCAAATGTTAGCCGTGACTCGTCTTTCCGCCGCATAGTGTTGTTTTTATGTTGCAGTGAAGAAGCGCGACAGTTCTTGATGGAACAGAGATGTACCTACACCGCAGGTTTCAAAATGAAAGTGATTTTGTTCGCTGAAGAGTTTGGAAATCGAGCCGCGGGCCGTGAATTCGTAGTAAATGAAACGTTAGTGCGGGGCTGGAGGAATTTTTCTCACTTATAAGTCGCACCCCGAGTTTTCAATAAATTTTTTTTTAAATAAAATGTGCCACTTATATGCGATAAAATACGGTACCATTTATCACAGTGAAATCTTTAACCTGAGTGCTACTTCCAAAAGTTTATTATGTAAAATTTAACTTTTTCCTTACACCAAATATGTAAATAAATCTTAATATAATAAGTAAACTTTAATTAAATTATATAATTAACAGTTCCGATATATACTTCAATCTACCTTTTTGTATGTATTACAATATTTTGCTAAATTGATTAGCATTTTTTAGACATTTGGAGAATTTTATTAAAGTATATGACAGTTAAGATATCATGGCATTGTTTCTCTTCAAAAATAAATTTTGGTAGTTCCCACATGGACACTTTTAACAAAATATTAGACAGTTCGCACATGGCTCTGTTTGTTTACAAAATATTTGAGAGTTCCCACATGGCACTGTTTACAAAACGTTTGACAGGTGTCACATGGCAATGTTTTGTTTACATACTGCGGAATGATACATAATCGGGTCCCTGAAAGTAGATCTTTAGCAGGGCTTCAGAAAATCTTGAAGTTACCGTGAATACATTATATCAGCTGAGAGAGCATGCCGTGACATCATTGATCATGCCGGAGTTTTCACGTCTGTTGACTTGTTTTTGTCAACTCTTATGCCCGCCTAGGAAGAGGCGAAAAGATGTGACAACTAGTGTCGCACTGCTTGAAGGTGGAAACAAAGAAATTTCCGAGCTACTTGTTGTGACACTTGCCTCTAAAGGGGGTGGAGTGTTTGGAGCAAGAGGATGAGAATGCACATATGGAAGAAGGGCCTAGCGGGGGGAGGGGAGGAAGAAAAAGAAATGAAAAAGAGAGTGAGGGTGTGGAAGGGAGTTTGGAGTGGGGTTGGTGAGTCTGGGGGGGAGGAAGTTTGGAGTGGTGTAGGCTTGGCTGCTGGCAGAAGGAGGAGGAAGGTTCTGGACGTGGCATAGGGTGGGATGATGGGAAAGTGGGGTAAGGGAGTGAAGAAGAAATATAAGGGAGCGGCCAGCGGCATAGCGGACTAGACACAACCGCCGCCGCCATGACCTTGTTAGAGGACAGACCCAGCCGTGCGATAAAGTGGTGGGCTTCACATAAAAACTGCACGTTTTAATGAACTGGGCCACTTTATTACATTTGTACCAGCACTGTAACAGTACTGATAAATTACACTGTTCATTTTATCAGCTTGTTTTATATACACTTGGTTGAAACTGTGTGTATTATTGCCTGTCCCAATTCTAAGCCGAGGAGTCATTTTGAAGCATTCAAATTGATAAAAAAGGCTTGCTTACAATGCGATACATACAGTATTGTCTCTTCACCCTACCTTGTATATTTCCCAAGCCACAGTATAACCCATGTGCCAACATTGTCGGGATTATAAAAATTAGTGCCTTTCTTTTGGTTTATGAGAATTTTTTTTATTTCAACGAACAGTAATGATAATGTCAGTACAGACAGTTATTCTTCATCATTGCAAAAGATATAGAGCCTGAGAGATCTTTGGCATGTAAGTTAAAAATTCAAAAAATAATTTAAATTACAAAACATTTGTCTTTTCACATTACTGTTGTCTTCAGTATTTTAAATTTGGTGGTGTTAATTTTTCTTAAACTGACCAAGGAGTGATAGTTTTGATTTACATGGAAATCTCTGTATCATCATTCATCTCTGTTGTGAACCAGGCCCTTAAATAAATAAGTGCAAAAATTTTGAACTTATGTAAGTTATTATTGATCAAATGACTTGCAGGTATAAAAACCTTGCTTGTATGCTAAGCATTGGGAAACCAACAGTCAGTCATGTTTTTTAAAGATGCAATATTTTGTTATTGGCAAATAATTTTATTGAAACTTCCCCAGGCTATGAAGAAAATGCCTTTTCTTATTTCGTTCTATAAGTTAGATCTACTTTCACAAGATTTTAACTCATTTCAAGTTTGTTACAAATTGAGCGTGAGAAATTTGTGATATAAAATTCCTTTTTCAGAGGTGTGTTGGTTATTTCTAGCCTTCTTTAATATACTGAAATAATGTTACAGTGTTAAATGAACTATTATTATGTTTTGCCTATACTATTGTAGGGCTTTATTTTATGTTTTAGAAAACACAAAAAAGGAGCACAAAAATTAATTTAATAGTGCCTGTAAAGAGAGGAACAGATTTAAATTCTCTAAGGGTTGCAGTTGTTTTCTAATAATGCTGCTGTGTTCGTCTATGTTCTTTTATGTTATCATTGTGTTATATAGCTTTTTTGTGCACACCTTTTTTCAATTCTTTGTTTATAAGTGTTGTCTTCTTGTGTTGTTTAGTTATTTGCATTTATCTGATTATTCATTTCAGGTTAATTAATTTAATTTGTCAGTCTGGTATTTTTGTTACATTAACATATCTGTTGACAGCAGATAACCTCGACTAGTTTTATTTGTTATGTACAGGATTTTATACAACATTTACCATAGCTCTGCCATGGCATGTGTCCAAAGAATAGTTCATTTAATCAGTTATCCCATTGGAATACTCATTCAAATATTACACTGGAATTTTAATTACACATTTTATACTGGAAATTAAATCTAGTGTGAAGTGATATTGTGGTTTTACACCAAGTGCTCACTTCCAGTTTGCTCAAAGTTGTATTTCACATTTAATGCAAAATGCATAGTCAAAATACTGTAATTAAATGTGTAACCTGGTAAACATCTGATATAACTTTAAGATAGTAATAACTTATTTTGTCTTATTTTTAGAGCCGGGTTTTGTCAACAATAGGCGTGACTCGCGGATTTGGTGACCACGACTTGAAAGCTTTGAATACTGGGATACCTGTGAAACCATTCCTCTCTTCTCAGCCTGAGGTAAGTGTTATTTACTTAACCTGTAAACATTATTGTTTATAAGTTGCTGGCATATGTTTCTTCCTTACTTAGCAACAATTAATTGCCCAATATGTGTGCCATTATTGCTTATAAGTGTAGAGGCACATACCCTTTCCAAATTCACAGATGGATTAAGATTTATTTACAAAATTTAAATTTGGTCATTGAATCACATCTTGGATTAATGCTTTACTTATCTGCACTAGTGGATGGTTTCACAATTATCACAAACATTGGAGAATAAAAATGTTTGACACCTAACCATCAAAACAAAACTGAAAAAGTATGATTATGTAAAACATAATATTGATCTCATAAAATAAATTTTATTATAGAACAGGGGTCAATGCAGGCTATATAAATTGTATTATTTCCTCTTTTTTTTTTTTGGAATTTTTATAATATTCATTATAAATTTTAATAAGTTTGCTATATTAATGTTTATTCATTTTTGGGATATTATTTTTATAAAGGTAGAAATATTTTATATTAGTGGAATAATAGTTTTGTGGGTTTAATGTATTTCCTTTTTTTATGTGGACCTTCTAAGTTGTTATATCATACCTAAATTTGTATAAGTTACGTTTGTACTTGCTTCTCAGTGTGCTTTATCGAGCATGCAATCTACAGTTCATGAAGTCCATAGCTGAAATAGCATTTACACTTGAAACAATCTGCAAAGTTTTTTTATCATCCATCACGGATCATCAGAATGTGTCCCGTTTTTTTTTTTTTTCAACTTTCCAAAGTTTGCAGGTATGCAATCCCCATTGTCATCATAAAGAGGGATGATATTGCTAATCACATTTTTAGAGATGTAAGATCCAAGTTCTACAACACACCATTCATTGGTTTGTTGCTCAGTCACAAGTAGTTTCTAATATTTTGAACAAAAGTAATTTTAAAATTAAATTTTTAAGGCCACATAACTCACACAACTTTAAGGAAAACGTGATTCATACATTTTTTTCTTTTTTTTTTTTTAAGGAATAACATGCCGGAGTGATGTTTTGTTGTTCAAAAACACCTGGTATACTCTCTATAGGTGTACCTGATCATTATTAATGTGTGTTGAGGCACTATGTGGTCAATGTGTAATAAATTTGAAAGCAATGTGCAAATTAAATTCCCAAATATGTTTTGTCTTATTTGTTATATGCTGCTTGTTACATTACAAGTTGAAGCAATTATTCACTGAACAATTGTTGAACAATTCTACTGCACATAGTGCTTATGAAAGTTTTTTGCTTCAAAACACTCCTGTTCTCACATCCTTTTATGATCTATATTTGGATATGAAGTCTCAAACAGTAGGCCAGTATCCATTGTAGATGTAATGAGGTAGAAATGTTTTCAATAATTGAATCAACTACTGGTTTTGTTACTGTGAGATTAACAATTATTTGCCTTTGCTCTGGCATTTCATCAAAGGTTTCAGGTGTTGTTTTTTTGTAGAGGTCATGAGTTTGATGATTTGAATAGCAATGTGGGACCATGCTACCTAATATGCATTTGACTGAGAGTACATGCAGGTTCTCCCTGGGATAGAATGTCAGCTGGATTGTCCTTGCTAGAAACATGATTCCAATCTTGAACATTAGAATGTTCTTGGATATCAGCTGCTTTGTTCACAATGAATGTTTTCCATTGACTTGATGGCAAAGAAATCCATGCAATTCCAACACTTGAATCAGTGCACATGAAAGTGTTATTGATATGGATACTCAGTCTTGTCTTTGCTTTCTTCATTAAATGTGTTAATAGTAATGATGCACAGAGTTCCAGACGAGGTAATGGTGCCACCTTGTATCTTGAACAGATCAAAGCCACTGAAATCTTATCTAAAGTTTATATACACTGTATGTTTATACAAATTCTGTATGCCATGTGGATGCATCTGCAAATTCATGTAATTCCAAGAATGCTTCTCTACTATGGCCAATCACTGGTCTCGCTATAACACTTGCATTCAAATCTGCAAACTGAAAGAAAATACGTTGCCATTGGTGAAGCAGTGGCTGGACAAGGACATCATCCCATTCATTGCAGCTTTATTTACATGTTACACCAACTGAACCAATTAAGCATAGTGGATCAAAGATGGAGGCTGTGATTCCTAATACATTTTGTTTTGTAAAATGTGTTGGGTGGTGGAAATGAAAATTGAGTATTTGAAGATTGTCATAAGAAACCCATTGCCATTGTTCATAGCAATGGATGTAGCCTTATCACTTAGTTCTGTTGGAACAGAAGTTATGAATTCTGAGTAGTTTTATGCCCATATACATAATTGAAAACAACCATTTTTATTGCTCTTTCAAGAATTTGTGTATTACTTTTTAAATTGGCTTCATATAATTTTGAAATATCTTAGCAGCAACCAGATGTTCCAATTCTTCATCAAGAGTCAGTTTTTTGAGGCAACATGTAGCCAAGAAAGAAGCTGATGATGATTTGCTATAGGTTACTTTAGTGAGATGATAAATTTCAAGTTTGTGTTGTAAGGATTCTCTCCAGATTATTCATTATAAATTTTTTTGTCACTGGAATCCATATGGATATGTTAGTACATTTTTTCAATGTCAGCAGTTGATGCAACTGAGTGAGTGTGAAATATTTATATAGTAATATAGTAGAATACAGATCTTGCTGTAATTTAGGACTAACCATCAAAATGTTATCTACGAAATTATCATTGCTTGTCTTGGAAGATGCACGAAATACTTTATGTATTATTGCAGTTGATCTGTTTTCCTTGATGATTGCATGATTGGCATGTAATGTGTTTCTTTTGCAATTTTGTCTTTTGATGTTTCAGGTACTAATACCATGTGTCACAGGTATTTATACTCCTTCACAAATGCAACCTAATCTTGTTGAAATGTAGGTTTAGAACTTAGCCTTTTTTCCAGATGATAGAAATTTTTTTTGGCACATTATAAGGAGTTTCCTAGCTGGTCTACTGGTATACAAAAATGTAATCACACAACGAAGCATCACTTATGTTCTTGAAAGTGTTTTTCACATTTACTAATCAGTTGGCAGCACAGACTCTAAGCTCCTCAATCTGCCAAAAACTTTGTAGCTGCATTCTCAAGCTATTATCGTGAGAAAAAACATTGTCATACTAATTATTACTCAATTGTCATCCTGTTGACCTTGAATGTTGCCAGCTACTGTCCATCCGAAGACTGTTTTTTGGATGACTGGGATTCCTGGTGCATTTATTCTTCCATCACACAATAAATTAAAAAACAATCCTGCCCCAATAAAGAGATCAATTGGGCATGGATCATTGAAGCTTGGGTCTGCCAGCTCTACATGAGCAGGAATGTTCCAGGGCTTAATGTCAATTTTTGAGTGCTGAAGTTATTAACACTATTCTTTAAAGCAATATCAATGCTTTATAATACTTCTGTAGTTGCACTACTAATGCCAGAGGCCATGGTGGCTGAGCGGTTAGCACGCTTGCCTCCTACCAAGGCAAACCGGGTTCAATCTCCGGGGCCAAATTTTCGCAAGTGGGAATCGTGCCGGGCGATGCCGCTGGTCGGTGGATTTTCTTGGGGATCTCCCATTTCCCCCGCTTTTTCTTTCTGATGCTGCTCCATCATACTCATCTTGCTTCACCCTCATCGGCTCTCAAGACCTCACTGTTAAGAGCCACCCAAATCTCTTCACTCCCTTCAGTACTAATGCCAGTAATAGGGATATGATTGCAAAACTTACTTAGCCTTAAATTGCTGAACACAATACTCTGAAACAAAATGAGATTGAGAAATTGAGTAGAGCAAGTCTCTACAAGGCTGACGACCATTCGTGACATCTGTGACATTGATAATACATATGGCCTGGCAGTAAACACATATAGTAGAGATTGTGTTTGCAAGCCAGGAGTTGTCATTTCTTTGCACTATTTTTTTGAATAATTTACATTTACATTGATATAATGCGCTAACTTTATCACAGCGTACAAATAACTTGGTAATTGTTATGTAGGCATTAGATGGATTATCTGACTCTTACTTGGACAGTAATTTCTTATGTGGTGGAGTCCCTCTACTCTCACTGGGCTTCATTGCATCCATTACCTAAAATTTTTTTGTCTAAAATGTAAAAATTTCTTTAGATGTAGGCAGTTAAGCAGTTGTTTAGGAGGTAAACATATTCCCCATTCCCGAGAGCCATTTGCAATGCTTCTCCCTTAAGAGACGAATTTAAATAATAAAACTTTTATATATCTGCACATTTATTGCTTTTGTGTACCATGGCAATAAACACATCACAATAATTGATCCAAGTTGTGTAATAGTCTTCAAAACTAGGCAGGTTGATAGGCTGTAATTTTATGGCAGGTACGGCTTTGGAATTAGATGCAGGCCTGATAACATAAGAATTTGCATACCCCATGTGTACCTGTGCAGTCTTGCGATTACATCTGATTATTATATTTAAAAACTCTCATGATATTCTTAATGAGCATCAATCTTGTCATCATTTAATTCTTACTCTCACTGGGTGCATTTCAATTAATTTAATATGCAGCTTAATGTCTGCCAATGGATTGATCTAACTTTAATGGGTCATGAAATTGACTTAATATGTCTGAATGCATGTAGGTCTGCCTTTAAAAATATTTTTTTTATAGTCAAATTGACTTCCGTTGAATCCATATCCTAAACCATACTTGTTTACTGTAATAGTAATTTGGTTTCCATCACTTGAAATACTGCTTATAACTTCAACTGCTGCACAATATGATATGGTTAGTAACTTCTCTGTACCTGAGTTTTACATGATTCATTAAATAAAATTCTTAATTTCACAATCTAGCCTCAAGGGACCAAAAGGTTTTATAATTTTGGAGGATCAATACCTTACAACATAAATCCATCTTTCTGGTTGAACTATTTGTTTTATCATCACAGAAAATAGAAAATTGCACTCTTAAACAATAAAAGAATATGGTAGTTTAATTTATGGAGTAATGAATATAATAGGTTCATTGCAAGTTATGACTCCACACACAAAAGCATGCTAACCTTATCAACAAATATAATCCCCATTACCAAAACGGTGAGACATAACAGTCAATGATTCGACAACACTGTTGGGTTAAAAATATTTTGAAGATACAGATTATATTTACATTAAGTAAACTCATTTGGGGATGCTAGTTTTTACCATTTTTGATTGCTCTTTACAGGTGAAAATTTTGGATATTAAAAATGAAACCATTACTGATACTGATGTTTTAATCATGGGCACAGATGGCCTATGGGATGTTACCAGCAATGAAAGAGCAGTTGAAATTGTTCAGAAAAGTTTGGTTCATTTTCCAGCTGATCAATACAGGCTTAAATACAGGTAATTCTCTGAGTTTATATTTTTATTTACAAATAGTTACATTGAACCTGCATGAAATAATATTACACACAACCATTGTTTCATTCCTTGGGGTGTAAGTCTAGATAACATTTGCAGTTGTTATTTTTCATTGTAGAATACTATTTTTTTTTACTGTATGAGAAGTGGAGCTAATTCATAAAAAAATAGCAAAAATGTATGAAAATATGATTTGTGTGTCTTTTTTATCACTGTATGTGGAAAAAGAAGCTGAATTAAATTTCTTTGTAGTCTCTCTCACAAATCAATGGTTGTAATTTTTTGGGAAAAAATTGTTTTATTTCTGTATAGTAAAATTATATACATTAGACACTAGTTAGAATGTTTGGAAAAAATATTCTAATTTAATTGTTATTGTGTTCTTGGCATTCGGATTTGAGTCCCGTGAAGTAATTTCTTCCCAATGTTTTGGTTGCCATTGCAGCTGCAATCTTCAGGGTCTCAACATAGCAGTTAGACTGGAGTCTACTGCTATTAATCTATCATATGCCCCTGGAGGGAGTGATGTCACGAGAGCAATAACCAAGCTTCCCATAACTTGTTTAAGTGGCTTTACAAATCCAGTTTGCAGCCAAACAGACTTGGGTCATATGATTCAACCAGCAGAAGGTTGCTGTGTTTCTGTTTCAGTTGGGCTCCAAGCACTTATTTAATACTGTTAACCACTGTAGCTCTCTTAATAACTTTACATGTAGGTATATTGGTGGCGGAGTGAAGCTCCCCACCAATCTAGCAACTGGTGTGTTGTTGTGTCGTGATGCCTAACACGATATAGTGTTGTTAACGAATGGCTAGTTCAAATCATGTGTGGTATGTGGGTGAGTTCCCTACAACCTGAGTTGCTGCTCATCGTCAACCCTGCATTAGCATGGTATTGTGGTGTTGCAAGTTAGGATCTGGCCTTGAACTTATTCTCTTTTCACTTCATCCTATGATGTTTATGAAGAAAAGTAGCTTGTGATTAGTACAATTTACTAGTACCCTGTATACCAAGGCTGTTGCCGGCCTTGGTCTAAGCTAGGACTAACCAGTCTAATAGATGTACTTCAGCCTCCCCAATGGTATCATGTGTAGTTGTTACTTAATTCCTAAATCTGGTCATGAAGTCCTGATTCAAAATATATTTGTAATTTTCAAAAAAAATTTTAATATTTTCTTTTGTTTTTGAATATATTTAAATTTTTATATAATTCTGCAAATTTTGAAAAATTTTGTTTTGAAAAAAATTGTATTTTTTTGTAATATTTTTAATTTTCTAAATTGATATCTAACTTGAAACTTTCTATATACAATGGCCCGTAAACCTTGCCCTGACCGACCATGTGTGCCTCTTAGTGTAGTTTCCCGATTGCAGATTGGGGCAAAACTGTAGTGTGGGACATGTGGGAGGAGACAGTGACTGTGTATATCACTGTGCATGTCCACGCACAATGAAATAATGTGAGGAAAGGAACTGAATTTGTTAACGTTTATTAGTTTTATTAAAATTTGTCCCAGACAGATTAGAAAAACTTCCGAGAGATGTAATGAATTGTTTTTTCCCTTATAACCCCGTATTTTTCTGCTGGAAATACACAGTAGTTAGTCATTAGTGTAAATATTTACTGCCTGGTGTACGTGTGGAACCCACTGCCCTGGGTAAAGTAGTTTGGTTAAGGCTTGTGCTAGACTGATCTAAGAATTCTGCTTACACAGGGGTTGTTTAAATGTGATGTGAAATAAAATCCATGTTGTTCCTTTGTTATAGAGTAACAATTTTAACGGTTTTTTATAGTTATGTGGCTCCTGCTTTGCATATCTTACCAGAACTGGTAGTGAAGCTAGTAAGATGGGCTCATTCCACACTGTGGGAGGTGACGTCAGCCCTAATACACAGGCAGAGAACTCTAAAGCGAGTCAATCATACACCTGCGCACTCTAGGGTTGAGTAATATGCTTGTGGCATGTTATTTATTTTATGTTATCCCCATGGGTCTTGTGTGATTGTGTGCATATGCCAGCATACAGTATTTATGCAGCCATGGGCTGAAGTCATGGGGAAGAAATTGTGCTATGCACAACTTTTTCAATTTCTGTGGCTTTAGTGGGTTAAATTCTGGGATTTCATTTTTAAGTTTGTTTTCATGTTTGCTGAGATTTTTGTAGGCTTACTGTGAAAAATTATTAAGTCTTCAATATAATACATTTTTAACATTTGATGAATGGTTTCATTAGAAGCATGTCTGTATGTCTATAGTTGCACAAAATAATATATTTGGCATGAATTGTACTTTCTGTATATGTGAGGGGGCAGCATAACCCCATATTTCTCTGTCATATAGTAACAAAGGCCTAATAATTTGCTTGAAGAGAGGGAGGCATACAAAAGAATATAGATGCTTTAAGCATATGATACAAACTCATTAAATTTCCTGTAGCTAAATTCTTATTTCTTTTAATATGGTCTACACATGTATGAGATCTAGATGTTTAGCAGATTTTATGTTTAGAATATTTGAATCAAAGATTTTAAGCTCCCTGTTAGGCTCAAGGGAGTGTACCATTGTTTTAATGGTACATATGTATATAATCATCCGCATGTGGAATATCAGTTTTGTAGATATTATAAAAGAATTGGGAGAGTGGATAACCCTGTGGTACACATAGTGAGTCACCAGACAAATGTATGTGTCAGAAAAATTGAAGTTTATTAGTTTTTGTACGAGTTCCAAAATCCAAATCTTTTCAAATGCCTTCTCCACGTCCAGCATTGTGACAACTGTGCAAGGGTTTTTTTTTTTATCATTAAAGCCATCTGTAGATTTATTGACAAATTTTAGTAATGGGTATGTTGTATAGTGGGCTGCTATGAAGCCAAACTGAAAGTCTGGAAATATTTTGTGTTCTTTGACGTGTTTCTGGAGCCACATTAGAAAGGTTTTTTCAAATATTTTGCTTATATTGCTAAGAAAACTAATTGGGCATCTGTTTTACAGCAGTCCTGGGTTCTTTCCTGGCTTGGGTACAGTAATAACTCTTGATATTTCCACGTGTCTGGCTATACTTTGTGCTTTAAAATGGCATTGAACTTTTATAATTTACTTTATCTATACTGCCTGCTTTGTTGTTAGGTATTGTGTAATTTCCTCTGTTTCTGCATGTGTTCCTCACTGTAGGTATTCATTAACTTGTGTTGTAGTTTCTTGTGTGAATTATCTATCATTCATGTCTTTTGTTGGGCAAAAATATTGTTTTTCTAAAATATCCATAACAGTATTAGCCTTGTCCTGTGCAGTGAATTTAATGCCCATGTCGGTAATAATGACTGGAGTGGAGATAAATTTATTTCTACTGTAGAATGTTCATGTAAATTTTCAACATTTCTTGCTTTTTTTATTTTTTATTTATTAATTAAGTTAGTAAATTGGTTTTTTTTTTTCATTACCTTTTGCCAATAACAAGTGCTTTCACTCTATTATACTCTGCCCCAATCCTGTGGTGTGCATGTTCACTGTGCTTGGGTGTGCACCTGAATTTTTAGAGTAATTAAATATTTATACACGTATGGATCAACATTGCTTGCAACATTTATATCTGGAGGCTCTCTATACTTTTTTTTTGGGAAAGCTCCCAAATGTATGTGGTGTTTTTGGCTAAAACAATTGTTGCTGAACATCGCACTAAAGTGTTTTAGTGTGTAATGACGCAATATTATTAATTATCTGGATTTTAAATTAAAGCCGTGGGAGTTTGTTTATCATGGTAGTTTGTTTAATGGCCGTTTGTTTGCCGTTTCTGGAAATCTTAGTTTTAGTTTTCTGTCAGCATTAGTGATAGAAGCTTTACGAACTGCGTCAACAGTTTATGTTCTAGAAGGTTTGGATTATCTTTAACCTACAACACAGTTCGGATAGTGTGGGAAAGCTGGCCCACGCCATGCCTTATTTGGCATGAGGAGTGGAGGTAGCCATGAGACAAATTCTCGTGTGCATATCGCCGAAAAGCAGTCGACTCTCAGTGCTCGAGCAGTTGATAACCAGGACTCGCCGAGGCCGTGTCGGGCGTGGCGCATAACCCTTACACCGGCAAACTGGAACTTGCTCGTTTATTTCTCTGCCGGCATGGGAGGCCGCTGCCTCTGTATTTTCTTGCAATGCAAGTTTGCAAGACGTAAATTAATAATTTAACTACTATGGCGCTGCTCTCTGTTGGTTTGCCTGTAAACCGGTTTTTTTCTCTGCATACCTGACGATTGTATGTGAACTGTTTCATAGGAATGATAAATATAAGTACAGAGTAATAAACAAACATTGGACTTTATTTATATTTATTGGCACCTTTAAAGTTTCATATTACTACCAACTGAGCTAACCGAGTTGTAATTTCCATTTGTCATACTTTGATGCATCATTACAAATATGGCTGCCTTATAACGCGAGGCTGCAACATAACGAGTGTTAAAACAGGGAGAAGTAGTATCTTGAATTATTTTTATAATAACAAACCCAGTGGATGCCAGGATTTGTTGAAATATCTAAGTTAATGATTGCACATTTAATTTTATACAGTTTAGTTAGTAATTCATCTACCAAATAAACACCTCCAAAATGTTTAATTTTAAATTGTTTTACACATTTTTTATATCAATATTATATAAGGGTGGTACTTTTTTTTAGTCTTCCTCTTTCTTGTTTTTTTGTTACAACTTCTTCCGTAACCAAATTATTTTCCAAAGCTAAGTTATGACTTTGCTGTTCTTCAAATTCTGTATTATTCTTTTTAGTTGTTTGACTGAATTATATATAGCACTTGCACCATTAGCTAAAATACTGTACCTAATGCAACTAACATTGGAATCAAAAATGTAAAAAATTCACCATGATTTAGTCCACTTCCTCTCTTTTCAATGATTGTTTTTTTTTTATTGTAGGTAATGTTAATGTTGATTTTTGTAATTTTTTAATTTTTCTTCTCAAGCTGATCTTTTGTTAAATATTTATTAATATCTACTTCTTTCAGTTAATTGATTAGTATATTAAATGTTATGTTTTTATCTTCATTTATATATAAAAAAATTAAAATGGATTTTGTTTATTTCATTATTAACAGATTTTAATACGCTAACCTAATTTTCTTTTTGTAAACATAGCTTAAGAGACAGCATCATAATCAGTTTTTTAATCTACAGGAGTATCTTTATCTAACATTAATTCTTTTACTTCTTTTCATAATATATCTGCTTCATGCCTAGATTCTAAATATTTATGATCTCTATGAAGCTATGTACTGGTGTTTACGTGCTTCATTTAGTTTAATTTATTCTTTTATCATGACGTTTATGTCTTTCATTCAATGTTGTAAATGGACCACAATAATTATAGCCAGGTAAGTGCATTTCTGGTAAATTTAAGTTATTTAATGCTTAATTTATTTCCTTTTCTCTTTTTGATGATGAACAGTACTCCAAAATTATTCACAATGTTTAATTTTTCATTGTAGTAAGTTTTATTTCCAGCATTTTCTTCATCATGAATAACTCACAATCAATCTATTAATTTTCCTACATCACTCATCCATATATATTCTTTTGGTAAATTATTATATATTTTAATTACTTCACCAGATTTTGGTGTTGCTGGTGAATATGTTCTTTTGATATATTTTTCATAAATTGGTTTAATAATATTACTACTTTTAGCTTTGATTTGGATTTGTGAATTGGGATCATAATCCTGGAAAGCAGCATTTCTGAATAAAAACAATTTCAGTGTGATTGTCATAATCTTCGTAAATATATTTTCAAGGTCCTTATGTTTATTTCTCATTATCAAAATTTAAAGTCCGTTTTTAAATTCATGTTATTAAGTTTTGATGTATAATTTATTTTCATTATTTACTTTGGTGTTACCAATAAAAAAC
This sequence comes from Clitarchus hookeri, assembly GCA_002778355.1. Taxonomy (NCBI): domain Eukaryota; kingdom Metazoa; phylum Arthropoda; class Insecta; order Phasmatodea; family Phasmatidae; genus Clitarchus; species Clitarchus hookeri. The sequence goes on along the minus strand of NQII01000217.1, from coordinate 534,383 downwards.
ATTTGTCCATCTTCTCTTAAACCATATTTTTTTGTTAATAACATACTTTCAGATATTTTGTCACTAAAGTTAATTGTTTTGGTGATGTGTAAGTTCCCATATTCATGGCACTAATTCTTTGTGACTACTTATCTCCATCATTACCATCTTCTTGAAAAAGTTCTCTTACAAATTATGTTGCTTCGGGTGTTAATGGATAATGGTAATTGTTTTCTTTGGAAAATACTAAAGAAATAATTGGATTGTTAGGTGATTATTCCGTATTGCGTATCCAAATCATTCAAAAAACACTAAATTACATATCCAATGATACAACAAACCCCACCCAAAAAATCGTCTATTTTGTATCCAACTTAAGTCCGGAGAAGGCCAAAACAAATGCAAAATTTCTCCCTGTGTAGCCAACCTGCCTGTAATTACCTGGTTTTTACCAAAAGTTTCTCTTTGCGTATCCACGTGAAAAACGACTGGCATCGAAAAGTGGTGGGTTTGCATATCCAAACCAACAGGTGGAAATTTGCACCAAGCCTCATTTGTTCCGATTCACGTATCCATTTCCCTCTTTAAAAAAAATTTCGAAAAACACCTAATTGTTTCCTGTGGCATACCAAAACTGAAAACGGAACAATTGGTCACTTTGTCATTTATTTCCCTGGGCGTATCCCCGTGCGGGAGTGGCTTGTTGCTAAAAATTTCCTATTGCCTACCCAACAACAACTCACTTACACTTAAAACCCAAAACAAATAGCCAGCCAGTAAAATTAGTTGTGTAACTAATAATGAGTGCAAAAAAAAATTAAGACATGGAAATTCTAAAGCCTTCACTGGCTTATAGCAAGGGACTACAATTAATGCATTTCACACATCAATGCCTCGGAATCATGTGTTGTGCAAGGATCTTCAGTTTTGTTCGTTTTAATGAAAGTTCTGCAATTTATTGAAACTCCAAGGTGTCCACAAGGTTAACATGTCACGAGGAAAACAGGAAATAGTGTTGTGCAACTCCGAGACCTCTACAAGGTTAGCATGTCACGAGGAAAACAGGATCATAAAATTAATGAGTGCAAGGTTTTTTTGTTTTGTTCATTCTGCTGAAAGTTGTGCAACGCTTTGTGAATATTGGCTCGGTATTGCAATTGCAGGTTCGCAAGTTTGCACTCAGACATCCTAGTTTTACAGATTAAAACAACTATTCATTTAAACTTTAAACTGACATAATAACGACTCATGTACCACGCCAACACACTCGTGATTTAAGTAGGCTGGTGATGATAGTAGGAAACAATTTTTATTTAAACTGACCTTTAATTTTTTTACTGGTAAAATCAACTACTCATTGTCATTTTAAACAGACACCACACACAGCAAGCTAATCACACTTTAATTTTAAATAAGCCATTGTAATAGATACCACACACAACAAGCCATTGTCATTTTAAACCTAAACCATAAACAGCAAGTATTTCACACTTTAAAATTTATTCACTCCACTTTAAACTGATGTAAATAACAAGGACAAAAAAGTTGAATATATATCGGCAAGGGGGGTCTGAATCGGACCTCCCTTGTGCTACCAAATTATTGCGCACCTAAATAACAAGTCATTTTAAACTGAAACAAGCAATTTAACCAACTTTAAACTGATATAAATAGCTATTCATTTTCTATTTAAACAGACATCACAAACAGCAAGTAATTCACACTTTAATTTTTAATAAGTCACCTAACTTTAAACTGATGCAAATAACAAGCCATTCAACACTTTAAAAATGTTTACTGGAAATTGGTAATTTTTTCCCATTAGTTTCTCAGGGCGTATCTCAGTGCGGAGAGTGACTTGTTGCTAAAAGTTTCCTATTATGTATTCAATCCTAATCTCAAACACTTTAAACTGATGCAAATATCAAGTCACTTTAATTTCTAAACAATTAGTAATCACGAGTTGTGAGATGGCTCTTTCGTGTTGTTATAGAGACAATATATATCGGCAATGGAGGTCCGTTTTGGTACTCCCTTTTACTACCAAACACAAGGTCAAAGGTCATAAACTGATGCAAATAACAAACCATTCAACAATTTAAATTGACACAAACAGCTACTCAGGCACACTTTAAACTAATGCAAATAACATGTAACTTTCATTTTAAACATAGACACCACAATCAGCCAGCCATTCAACATTTTAACATTCTAAACATGAAAACCAACTACTGCCATTCTCACTTTAAATTGACACAAACAACTACTCAGGCACACTTTTTTTTTCACTTGCCATTGCCTGTATCTGAAAATGTGAAAAATAAAGTACTTTTCGTTTATTTATTTATTTTTATTTTTTTTTAAATAGAAACAGTTAGTTTTACCTATCGAAAAGAGAACTGCCTTCGCCGAGGTTGTTGCCTTCCTGCAGAGGCCCCTCGTGCATGGCGGCTGCATGGATCAGTGAAGAGTGAAGTCATTGCCCATACTGGTGGTTTTTTTCCAAATGTATTCTGCCAAGTAGCAGACCCACGACTTTGTTCGATGTTTTGCGTGTGCACTCTTAAAGTCTCGCCCTGCCTCAACTTTGATTTGTTTCACACAAACTCCCTCCGGTGATTTACTTGCATGTGACGATAGCCGTGTATGTCCAAGTTGCTGTAACGTCGGCAACAGTCTGAAATTATTGTTGTGCCCGGCACTATCCAGTCACGAATGCATTTCACTAATGTCGCTGCGTTCCTCTTTTCCACCGGCACCAGGAAGAACTTTGTAGGATTACCTCTCTCCACACCGCCGAAAACCCACTGGCCGTGAACTTTACGTCCCTTGCGGTTTTTGCTCTTACTCAATTTTGATTAGTCTATCTCGACTATTTTGTCAGGCCCGCCGATTCGTTTCCTGTAAGTTAACACCCAGTGTATGCACACTTGGCAGCAGAAATTCTACCAGGCGATGACTGTCTTGCCCGAGCACTGAAGTTTGTTTATTATAGTCTACTGTCTGGGATACACAATAAACACAACTCGAAGATCTTGCCCGGCAACAAATTCGAATCTCCCACGAAACTGCCCTGTCTCGCCGACACTTTAAAATTACATTTCGTGCCATTCTCGGTGTGCTGTCGACACCAGTAAAACAAACCTCGATTGTCCACGAGCCTGGCTTCACCTTCACTGCATCGTCCACATTGTATCGACGGTTTGAGGATTTTGTGCTCAATGAGAAATGTATTTACGTCCGGTGAGAAATAAATCATCTTCCGAGCGTTCAACATTGTGATTTACACCCCGCACACACCATTGTACGTTTCCTGATTGAAAACTTTTAATTTTAAAGAAAATTTATGCTTGGATATGTTGAACGGAACAATTGGCTTGAACTTGGATACGCCAAACGGAACTCGGCGAGATACGCAATAGTACACTGACTTGTAAAGTAAATAATTTGAATGGATACTCGATACTGCACTTGCGGGTTTCCTATGGTTTTACCATAAGGGTACGCAATATGGAACAATGACGATTTTTATTTTCTTGACTCACTTGCTCTTTTTTTCTACCCACATTTTGTAATTCATGGATTAAAGATAGAGCCTTATTTTTATTTATTTTGTAATCAGTGTTGTGGGTTTTCTTATAATTACAGTACTATTAATTTAATAATTTTACTCTTACATATGTATTTGTTTTGTTGGATCTTTCATATTTCCCATTTATATAATAATATTTTACTTCTAAATGAGCTACAAAATCATCTACAGTTTTGAGAGACAGTCCTTCCCTTTGACATGTCACACAAGAGGGAATCTGAATGTTATAAAAGAGAATATAAATAGATATATTTATAGGTAATCAATTTTCTTTCCCTAATGATGCCAATACTTATGAATAATTTAGAATAACAAAGAGAGATATTGTTGGTAACTATCCCAAAGAAGCTAATATTGACATTTGTTCTAACTTTTTTCGTTTTCAGTTTTCTAGAATAGAGAGATATAAACATGGGCAAATAATAGAATCTGTTGATAACCCCTTGTTAACTTCAACAGTGATGAATGCTTTTTTGAGATCACCAGGTGAACAATTTTATTTAGTAATAAGAGGTTTTGATAATAAATGTAGACTAAAATATGTTCAAAGTGATAGACTAAATAAATTTCTTTATCCATTGCAAAATCTGTTAAGTTTTTTTAAGAGATAATAATGAAATCTATTGGAAAGGTGATTATAAAATACCTCAATTGTATACATTATTCTTCTAGTAATAACTGTTTATATGTTTATCAAACAAAATGCTGATGGATCAGTTGATAAAGTTTATGCAGATAAAGGTAAAATTACCATTCAGAAGTTAGAAATTATGTAACCTATTTAAAATATGAAGCTAATACAGTAAATACAATAAAAGAAAATTTCTACAAACATCGAAAATTGCCAATCAGTTTTAATTATTGGTAATTTTTAGTAAAATAAGTACCTTAAGGTTTAAATACATTTAATTTTGATATAAAAGATAAGCTTAATCTTTTACAGTTTATTATGCCTAACTATGTAATATGTGGTTTGGTTCCAATTTAATGGAAAAAATAATGCTAAACAATGTGTTCATTCTTCTATGTTCAGTCACTGTGATATAAGAAATATTTATGTTAAAAATAGAAGGAATTAAATTTTTCCTAAAGAAAATGGGGAATTTAACTTTCCCTAAGAATTCTGTCATAAAATGTATTTGGCCTGTAATTATTTGAGAAATTGTAAGTGAAAAACTGATATAATTTATTAAAACAACTAACTTTATTATTGTGTATTCACAGTAAAGTGAGCACTTTTGAAAGCCCTCTCATTTGGAATAGTAGTCAATAAATGTATTTTATTTTAACTTTAGACATTAAATTTTGAGTGCAGTGGAATATAAACACTGTGTTTATTACTTACATGGCAATATTTATTTACAGAAGGTTGTAATGACGCAATATTCTGAATTTTTTGGGACACAGGTGTAAAATTCTTTTGTGTGTATTTAGCTTTGGAAAGCTTCGTAATATTTTATCAGGTTTAAAGTTAAAGCTGCGGTGGTTCGTTTCCCGTGATAGTTTGTTTATCGAGCAGACGTGTGCTTTTGAAGGTTATCGGACGGACATCTGCTGTTTACGTTGTAACAGGAGTCCGTTTACCGTCTAGTTTCGAAAGTTGTTGTTTTGGTTATGCGTCAGCATTATACAGAAACTTTCCGGCTGCGACGTGACGTTCGGTTCTCTGGAAGTGGACGGTGTCAACAGTTTTAGTTTCCTGTGACGTAGTTGCGGGTACGATAACATGTTGTGAGCGTGGGACACAGCGTAGTTTTGGATGACACTAATGGCAGATGCCGGATGCCATGCGCTTATCTTAGGAGAAGGGGGGATAGGCCTGCCTAATATATACTGGTGGTGCCTATCGCCTAAGAGACAAAGTAACCAACCGTCGAAGAAGACGCATCGGGCGTGAGAAGACGCATCAGGCGCGTGAAGAATTTCACCTACACCGGCAAGCACCCATGACCGTAAGATCTTTTGTTCGCATTTCTTTTTCAGTTTAACGTCACTTAAATTCTATCAACTTATTTAGGCCATTGTGAAGGGTCGTTAGAGTGCCAGGAGGGAACGAACATCCCTCCTGCCTTCGTAACTTAGTCTTGCGATGCAAGTTTGAGAATTAATAAACTGTAAACGACTGTGGCGCTGTTTTCTGCACTGGTATAATTAATTGTGAAAGTTCGTACTCTGCAAACTGGAACTCGTCTGTGAACTGTGAAACTTCAATGATAAATAAAGTATAAAGCAAATTAATCTGGAACTTCTTCTTCTTAATATACAGGCGTCACCTGGTACTGAGTCTCGTATTCTACCTAGGAGCAAGCCGTGGCAACGCAGCCGTGGCAACGTAAACATTCGGCAGTGTAACAAGTCCGCAACATTACAAGATGGTGCACAACTGTGAGGTTGCAATATACTTAATAACAATTAAAGTAACGAGGCCGGAACGTTACAAGGTGGTTAAAAGATAAAGAATGGCTGAAAGGAAAAAGTAACTAGGACCTCAAAAGTGCTCACTTTACAGTGAGCAGCCTATATATATATATATATATATATATATATACACACACCAGTATTGAATTCTAATGAAAGTTTTTTTTTTTTTTAGGAGGCCGTTTTTACATTATTGGTTGTTCTCATAGAAAAACTATGATCGTGAAACACAAAACTAATATTAAATTAAGTGTTGATTTTAATAAAGTTGTTCCAGACCGTAATATATGTTATGTCGTATTGATTGTAGTCAAAGAAATCTTACTAATGATTACTTGAAAGAAAGAATTACTGAAGATATATAATATTTTTATATTAATAAATAAATTGTTTTAAATGTGTTGATAATCTAATTCAAACATGATTCATTAAAGAAAAAAATTATTTTCTACGAGGCGTGTTCATAAAGTAAGAGTACTGTTGGGCTGTCGTGCTGTGGGAATTTTTTGTTCAACAGTTGGCAACACTGAGTGGCAGTGAGGGGGGNGGTCTCCTGAACACAACGAGCACCAGCGACCCTCGTCAGTAGCAAAACTTGCCTCGTATTGTCCGTTTCTGTGAAATATGTCATTCCGAAATCTCGCCAAGTGCGAGGTGTGCGCTGTCATAAGGTTCCTTTTCGCGGAAGGAAAAACGCCGACTGAAATTTTTGCACGGATCAAAACTGTTTATGGCGAAGGTGCTATGAACAGAGCAAACGTGTTTAAGTGGTGTCGTGTGTTTAATGAAGGAAGAAAGAATATTCATGATGAGGAAAGGAGTGGAAGACCTTCAATTGTGACTGATGAGTTGGTGAAAAAAATTGAGGAAACTATTCGTGAAGACCGCCGATTGACAGTGAATGAAATGTCTGCGATGTTTCCACAAATTTCCAGATCTCTGTTACACGAAACAATTACATAAACGCTGGGATATTGAAAATTGTGCTCAAAATGGGTCCCAAAATAACTGACAGAGCAGCACAAATTGAATTGGGTCGTTAGCGCTCGCGAGTTCCTTGAGCGATTTTAATTGAAAGGTGAGGATTTTCTCAGCTACATTGTGACTAGTGATGAAACATGGGTGGCTCATTATCATTACATCCCTGAGACAAAAAGACAGTCATCACAGTGGCGGCACACTGGTTCCCCATCTGCCAAAAAATTCAAAATCTCAATTTCGGCCAAAAAAAAAATGGCAACCGTGTTTTGGGACCAAAAAGAGATCATTTTGATCGATTTTTTGCCTCAGGGGGAGACGATTACTGCAGCACGATACTGTGAGAGCAATTCAAAACAAACGGAGGGGAATGTTAACGAAGGGGGTGTGTTTGTTGCACGACAACGCCCGCCCACACATGGCCAATGCCACCAATACGCTTTTGAACTCATTTGGTTGGGACATTTTGAACCACCCTGCATACTCTCCTGACTTGGCACCTTCAGATTTTCATCTTTTCACCTTCCTGATGAAAATCACGGTGCAAAAAAATTTCTAACCGATGAGGAGGTGAAACAAGAGGTCTTGAAGTGGACGAAGGAGATGGCGGGAGAGTTCTATGAGGAGGGCATCAAAAAGCTTGTGCCATGACTTACAACCTGCATAGAACGGAAAGGCGACTACGTGGAAAAATAAGTAACATATATACCTACAATATTCTGTAATTTTCTTTAAATATTTTATTTTAGTACAAAAAATTGTGTACTCTTACTTTCTGGATATGCCTCGTATTAAAAGTTTGTTGTTTATTAAATCAATTGCAGTCAAAGATTAATGCAGCTTAACAATATTGATACACGCTCATTGCTTTGTTCCACACGAGGGAGTGGAAGTGAAGGACAGAGCAGTTATACGATAGTAGCGGTGGCAAGCCAGTGGAATGTTTTGAATGACATGCGAGCGATACCCAGGAACTGCGTATCTGTTACAAAAAGCTAGCCGACACGATAATCCTTTTTGTGGCGCACGCTGCTGTCCATTGTTATATTCAGTTTCTGTATTTATCTGAAGAATTTTCTAGTGGCTTGCTGCCTTAGTTTCTCTAAGCATGACTCGGGGTGAGTCGAACTTTCCAGGTCAAGACCAGCAGAGTATAATATAAATAGTGCAATGGGCCTCCGGGCTGGGAGTTGTTGAATGGATGAGTGGCTGAGTTTCAGCGATAGACGCTGAGAAATAAAATGGATAAGAGTGGAGATAGAAAATTTATTGCTGTAAATAATAGCTGTGTAAATAATTTAGAAATCAAATTAATTTTTTTTTTTAGTTAAGACCTCTATCCCTCATGAACTCAGATATGCCCCTCAGGTATCATGTAACAATATAAATAAAATAAAAACTTTTGAAAAGTTAAACGCTTCTATTCCTGGTGATTATTTGGTAACGAGCATTAATTTCTCGTGTGGTTTATGATATTACCCTATATATGTTGATCACAATAATATTATTAAAGCCATTTCAAAGAAAAGATACAGATCCAATAATAAACATGATATTGAGTTAATTTCAGATAAAAATGCAAATATGATTTATACTTTATTAATGTATCTCATTGACGTGTTTCATATTCTCTGAAATATGTACTTAATTCACATCATCTTATATTGCACTATTCTTCATTCTCATAATAAATCAATGTATTTTTTGTGTTCACATACTTCAATCATCTAGAGAGTTGTATATAGTGTGATGGTCCTGGGTTTATATTTTTGAATCAATTATTTTCAAAGAAAAATAAATATTTTGAGATTAAAAAGAATAAGAGGGTAGTTGTCAACACAAATTTTTGCTTTGCTCTTTTTTGTTCTTGATTTTTTAATGAAGATGAGTGGTGCAAAAAATTTGAATCAGGACTAACACATTGTATGCTATGACTAGTTGATAAAGTGAAATCTTTCAGCTAGGGAAGGTGGACATTTAGACTAGATTACCTTTCATAGAAAGAGTACACTGTATTTTTCATCTTTTATTGCGGTATATCCATGATAGCTTTTCATAGTAAAGAGACACATGCTATTGTAATTTAAGACTAAATTTAAAATGGATGCATAATTTTTTTTATTTTCTGCAAATTGCTAATTTATTGGTAATACCATTAACACTGTAATAAAAAAAAGGGGGGAAATGATGCTGTTGATTTAACTAGTACCTCTTAACTTTTGTTAGCCTTTTACTGCAACCTTTTTAATGTATTGCTCAAAGTGAGGCTCAAATTTTAAACACTTTATTTTATTTAAATTTCTGAATTGCAGATAATGATTTTTTAAACTTCATTAGCAAGAGATTGTAATGACGATTTTTTGCTACCATGTATTTTCCATAAAATTTTCAATATTGGTGCTGTGAATTACATAAATTTTTTATTAATATACTTTTAAGAATAATTTATTCAATAAAATTAATTCACCTATACATATTAATCCCTATAATATAAACATGGCAGATGCATTTAATGTTTCCATGTAAAAGTGGACTGCTTATAATGTTCGTTAGACTTATGTGAATTGGTCTCTGTGAGCTCATATTATAGTGTGTTTTTTGAACTACAAAAAAGTTATCTCTTTATTGATAGATAATCACTACATATACATATGCAAAGATAATATGAAATTTTTTGAATGGTTTGCTTTACTGGTAACATAACATCTGTTAATTTTGTTTCTCAAGGTACACATCAGTGGCTCAGGAGTTGGTAATGCATTCCAGGGGAAAGCATTTGGACAAGAATTGGAGAACAAGCGATGGAAAGTTGGCCACAATAGATGACATATCAGTTTTCATCATCCCATTACTACCATACAAAAAAGAGTTTGCTGTCTGGAATGTTGAATATGAAGCAGTTCGTGAAATGTACGAAAATGCTGCGACGACAGAATGTTATGGACAGCTTCTTCTTAAACCATCACCTGTTGCTGAATCTAAATCATCCAGTGTAGAGAATCAGCATGAGATTTTTAGTGCAGATTTCTGTGACCCACTGGATTTGGTGTTGCACAAGACACCAAAGAAAAAGTTGAGCATTGAATCTGAAGAAATAGTGTCCACTAATGGAACAACACAACTATTAACTGATAATGCTGAGTTATTGATAACCAATGAAGAAACTGATACAGGATTAGAATCTATTGACAGTTATTTTGATGTTGCAAAGTGTGACAGTTGTATGGTATTTGACATCAATTCTTTGCAAGTGATAGATGTTTCAGATAAAGAGAAGTTAAAGGATGTACTAAATAATACTAATGACAGTCTCAGTAATGATTTAAATTTTGTGCTTAAAACTAATTCTCCCTGTGCAGTGTGTCATAGTACAAATGGCTCATATCGGATTCTAGTTGGTAACAAAGTTACAATGTGTGAAAACTTAGATACAAACAGTGCCACACATTTTTCTGGCATTGAAACATTGCGAGTGAGTAGTAAGGCACTGCAGCATTGAGTATTTCTGCTGCCTTGTTTACTTGGTAAGTTTTTTCGTTTCCAAAACTATTTTGTGACTGACTTGCCTCAATCTTATCAAAATAATTTTTCATGGTTATTGAGGGTTTTTACTTTTTAAACTTCATAAATGCTGTGAGACATGAAAAATAAATTATTGTAAATGTTGGCATTTATTCATGTGATTACAAGTTTTTGTAATGTGTTAATTTTTGCTCTCTTTGAGGTGTATAAATTTGAATATTATTTTAGGCTATATTTTAATTTAAGTTCCTATTTTTGTTATTGTTAGGCATTTTGTTAAAGTAATAATATAGCTGTTGCTGTAGCAGCTTTTGTATTCATTAAGAGTACACAACTTTTGGGCTGTACGATTTTCTATAGGATGGTATGGATTAAGCTTGGCCTTCAATTAATTTTTTTGTAGACAATGAAATATGAAGTGCTACCAATCATTCTTTAATTTACCAAAGCTTATGTATAATTTGATTTTTCTTGTATATTTTTATTTTTTTCCATTTAAATGTTATGTATTAAAGAAAGCTAGAATATAAGTTGTTAAAGCGCACTTGAAATAAGACAATCTTGATCTGCGCTTAATGGCTGTTGTAAATTTATGCTAGGGGTTAAGGATAGTAATTTTCTATTATAGTTATGTAGAGAAAAAGTGCTCTCTGTTCACACATCATTAGGCAATAAAAACTGGAATCTGTATCATTAACCATAAAATATATTGAATAGATAAATAATTAATTACATTTTGAAGGTTGGGTATAAAAGAATACCCCAAATTTTAAGTTCTATAATATTAAAACCAAACAACTTAACCTTGATTGACCAATCAAATGAACCGTGAACTTTGTTTACCATACATTCTTAAATGTTGAATGTGACCACCATGAGCGGTCCGAACGACACCTACGCGATAATCAAACTCGTTCCGCACTCTTGTCAGCATGTCCGATGTTACGGTTTGAGGTGGTGAGGAGGAAGCGAGTTTGTATTTGTCACGTTAATGTGATGGGAACGGTCTGATGTTTCTTTTATGTGCCCAGAACAAGGTAGACGATGCCTTCATGTCTAAGCTGGTTTTTAGCGCTATGAAGCAACGCTCCATACAAATGGTAAGGTGAACCGGCACAACGTGCGGATATGGGGTCAGGAGCCTCCACAAGAAACCACCGAACACGAGCGCGCTTCCCCCAGAGTGAGCGTGTTTTGCGGTGTATCCAAAGACACTGTTTTCGGCCCTTCCTTTTTTCACGAACCCACTGTTACTGGAATCCCTTATTTGGACATGCTTAGAGAGTGGTTGTTTCCTCAGTTAGAAGAGGCAGCAGGAGACTTCATTTTCCAGCAGGATGATGCGCCACCCCATTGGCACCTAGCTGTTCGTGGATACCTGAACGAGACGTTGCCGCAACGCTGGATTAGTCAAGGAACAGTTGGTGACCAGGCTCTTCAGCACTGGCTCCCAAGAAGCACAGATCTTACCCTGTGCAATATTTTTCTATGGGGATACATAAAGGATAAAGTGTTTCGTCCACCATTGCCGGTTAACTTTGATGACCTCAAAACGAGAATTATGGACGCCATCCAAACCGTAACACTGGACATGCTGACAAGTGTGGAACGAGTTTGATTATCGCATAGATGTAGTTTGGGCCGCTCATAGCGGTCACATTGAACACTTATTACAATATGGTAAACAAACTTCACAGTTCCACGGTTCATTTGATTAGTTAACCAAGGTTGTAGGTTGTTTGGTTTTGATATTATAGACCTTCAAAGTTGGGGTATTCTTTTATACTCAGGCTGTACATTACACAGTTTTCATCAATGTGTAATTTCACACATTCAGATGCATACAGCAGCATCATTCTATTGGAATTGGAACCTTTGAGATTTGGTTCGCCAGACCAAAGTTCTTCAGAAACATATTTTAATTTCCAAGCCAACTTTCATTCCTACCTCTACTCTTTTGGTAGACCTGGTGGACATATTGTGCAATACTCTCTAGCCACTATGTCTCACTTGCGATGTATGGAACCAGTATTTTTTTATATTGTTTACGATATTTTGTTATGGAGGTAAAATATGTGTAGGCCTGAGTTTGTTATTATTGGATAACTGTTCAGCTTTAGCTTACCCCTGTGGTAAGTTAAAAGTTAGATAACATCTGTGATTTGTGTGTTATCCAGCTGCACTATACTAATTTCAAAACACTAAAGCAACTCGTGCACATGTAAATGCTGGTTCCAGTAAAATTACAATTATTTTCCGAATGGCTTTAATTGTGGCAAAGACTATGGCCAACATACGGACATAAAACTTGAAAGATGTGTTTGGACAATCAACTTTTCTTGCAAAAACAGCTTGTCTCAAACACTTAACTAATTGTATTGCTTTTAAGTGTAAAGATAATAAAAAATTATTGAACGTTCTAAAAAAAGTTTTGTACTTTGTGTCAAACAGTCTATAAATTGTGTGTGTAAATGCAGTTTATAAAGTAGTTAACTGTAATGGTCTTTACATCTTGTCATTAATTAAGGCATTTAAAGTACATAGTTGAAAGTTCAGTTTGCTCCCTGCTGACATCCACCAAAATCCAAAATGGCAATACATTGCTAGGCTTTAGTCGTATGGCCACATTTCATGGCAATGAGAAAAGGTGAAAAATTTCTATACATTCTTCCAGAATTCTCTAAATTGTGTAATTTCGTAGTTTTAAACATAGTTATACCCTAAGTTTGTATTTTATTTGTTCCACACAAGTTTACTTTGATGTGTGAAATATTTTCAGTTACTTTTTAATGTGAAACGCCATAGTTAACTATGTGCCATCTACAGTCTTTAAAGGAGAATAATGTTTTGTGATAAAATGATGATTATAAAATATTTGCTCTGCATTAAAATTTTCTGCCAAAACTTTTCATTGCAAAGTCTCCTACAGTTTGCAAACATTTTTTACCTGAATGTTTCCCTCAAATAATAGTCAAGGTGTTCTATGGTGACTGAATATTTATTCACTGTTTGAATTGCTATCAGTCATATGCCTTGTCAGACTGAATCATGCTGTATGGTCCCACAGTTTCTTCATACCACCTAGCTACAAAACAGAATTGTAATATGCACGCCACATGAACAGTGTTTATTTCTTTCAAAATAAACTCCCTCTTTTACTGAAGTCAGTGAGTAAGGTGTTACTCTTATACCACAAATTTCCAGGTTTAATTTGTGGTGATTTATGAATATGTATGTCATGTTTGACCACAAATTTAAAAATGTAAATAACAGCTGAGCCACCTGTTTGTCATCATATACTATAACTTCACATTCTTTTAGAAAGAGTATATAGAAAAAAGTAAAGCAATAGCTTGTGTCATTATTTGTTGAATTATATGTAGAGCTTGTGCAACATATCTTTTCTTGTGTGATATATCCTTCTACTCGAACACATAATACAAAGTTCTGTTGAAATGTAAATGAACTTTTTTTTTTTCAGTGTATTGGCCTTCAGAATGTGGGATACAGTTCTCAATTGAAGATAATGGATAAATATAGCATGTATAATACATCAGCAACATTGCATGTGAAAACTGACATTTACTTGCTGTAATCCTTACAGCAAATTACATCTTTAGCATAAAGTATTACTTACAAGAATCTTGTTTGAACATATTTTATCTTGTTAAACCAAAATTCATTCTAAAAACAGAAACATTTCTTTCCCCGTTGTTACCAGGTTCTATTACTGTAAACAGTAACATAAAATATCTCTCCTCCAGTGCCAACAAATAGTTGTTTTCAAGGTTGTGAATGCATATGGGGGGACAGAAATCTGTTAGTTTTAGCAATTCACTTTAAGAACACAAAATAATGTCATGTCATTATTATTGTAGATTGGGGAATGTTGGTTCTCTCTCTATAGGAAACAAGGGTGGTGATTGAAATATATAATAAATGTTCGGTTTATTATTAAAGGAGTGGAAATGCACTATCAATTTTTCAAAATTAACATTAAAGCCCACAACATATGTAATAGAAGTTTAGTCTATGTGAATGATCTTTTTCCCAACAAATCCATTAGAATAATGCTGTAATGCCATTCAATTTTTATGACAAGGATAGAGTGCATTTTACAGATAAGATTCTTTGAATATTACTTTTTCATAGTTCTGCCAGGCTTGCCTATTTTGAAATATTTTTATGAATGTAGAAATCCTCACTTCTCCTGCTGACATCAAAAAACTACTGCTGCATATTAATACTATTTCACTAATAATTATCTCCATGGGTTAAATGCATGATCTGTGGAATTGCTTGTAAAATATGGTTGAGGAATATTGTATTTTCAGTTGGGTGATAAATGGGTTTTTCTGATGATTACTGAAACCAGTCATGCTGTTTCGTAATATAATAACTGGCTGAATATAAATTACATCAGAAGAATGATTTATTTTAATATTAAGCACAGATTATTTCACGTATTCTTTTTAAGAATGTCTTTGCTAAATAACAGACCAAATAGTGGATTTTCTTTGTGAATATTGGAGCTTTGAGAGCAGATGTTTAGTGAACTAGTCTTCATGTAGTTGTCTTTAAATCTTTGTAGTTAGTTTGTAGTTTAGAAAAAAATGATTTTGATGACATTTAAAATTTTACTTATATGTAGTCACATATCACCAAAAAATATTTCTTGTTATATTTCACTTAATGGCACTTAGTTAAAACATAAATAATTTGAGTAAAGAAGTGCCTGTTCTCATAGCTGTCCTGTGACCTAAATTATACTGTCCTAAAAGTATTATTCCTTTAAGTTTTCATTTGTCATATTTTTGTACAACAGTCATTCATTCAATTTTTTCCATATATTGTGTCATTTTAAGAATACTTTATTTTGAAGGTACTGTTGCTTGAATGATTTAAAAGTGTTGACAGATTTACCAATATTAGATGTTTATATATAAAACACTAATAATTAGATTTGTAGATACTGATACATAAAACATAATTATATAATAAAATGAAGAATTCACTTTTTTGTTAATAAGAAAATTGTTCCGGTGTAAAATATTTATTGCATGTCATATGGTATACATATAGGGCAGTAGGTCAAAAGGGACAATTTGTGCAATAAAAAGTGACTTTCAAAAACATTAATATATTTTTTAAAAGAAATTTGTAAATCTGTGTTATGCTCTTATAATTATTCATAAAGGTCATTCCATGCCATTTCAACAAATTTTTGAAAAAGTTGATGCTTCTTGGTTTTTTTTATACGGGTGAGAGTCAAAAATCAGTTATAGAATAAATTGCAGGCCATTCCTTTAGCTGTCACAGCTATTTTTAGTGTATGGCATGCAGTGGTTTTAGTGTTTTTAGGCATCCATGCCAAATGCTGTACCTGCTATGAATTATGTTCAAATTGAATTAAACAAAAACCATTTTGCTTATCACAGAGTGCTCTTAAATGTTGGGTTATAATGCCTGTTATTAGTGTATTTGGTTTTCATGTTTTTGTAGCACAAAATTGAGACAGTAAACATTATTTTTTTCCGACTTTGAGGTAATTTTTTACCAATAGGGGGACATAGCACCTAAACCATTTATTTTAAACCCAACAACCGAATTTAACCAAACTGGGTCCACATATAGTATTTATTAAAAACTTCAAGTTTTTATAGTTCTCAATCACTCCAGATATTTATTTTCAAACTGGTGGCAATTTTTAAAGTTAGGCCACTGTGTTATATTTTGGGAACCAAGTATCCTATTTAAACCAAATTCGGAACATAAGCAGTGCATTAAATAAACATTGAATTTAGAAAGTGTTAATGCTATTAATCTGCCATTTTGGAATATAGCTCAAATTGAAAAATAAACCTTTTCCATTACATCTTGGGAACCATTAAACCAATTTAAACCAAATTTGGTACGTTGACAGTGCATGATGTAAGCATTGAATTAAACCTGTAATGTTATTAATCCTCCATTTTGGAAAATAGTACTAATTAAAAAAATAAAACTTTTACAGTATATCTCGGGAACCATTCAACCGAATTAAATTTACTTTGATATAATGGCAGTGCATGATGTTCACATTGAATAATAATAATGTAATTAACTGGTCATATTGGAAAATAGTGCAACATGAAAAGTAATGTTTATATGTTGTATCTTGGTAACTACAAAATCAATTCCTGCCAAATTTGGCATATAAGTAATATGATTGTAGGTCATGTTCATATATTCAATGTAAATGGACAAGACAATTATTTTTAAAATGTCAACTTTATAAATATTTTAGGTTTATTTGCAATATCTACCATAATGTTTGTCCAATTTCGTCCAAACTTGCTATACTGAAATTATCTTTTACAAGCAAAAATGTGTCAATACATAACCTCTTTTTTACACCATTTTGTAAGATAGTGCCACATGAAAATAAAGTTTTAGTGTTATATCTAAGGGAAAAATCAACTAAGTCGTACCAAATATGGCAATCAAGTAATATTACGTTAAGTTATGTAAACTAACATGTTTTGGTGGGTCAGACTATTATTTTTAAAATGGCAGCCATAAAAACAATTTACATTACTATGCTATATCTATGAAACTATGTAACAAATTTCAACTTAACTTTGTATGCTGGCAGTATCTATTACAATCATAAAATTTGTCTACCCAGAGACTTTTTTGTCCCCTAATTTGTAAAATAGTGCCCCATGAATAAGTATAGTTTTGTCAAATCTCTGGAAACAATCAACTAATTCCTTCCAAATTGACAAACAAGTAATATTGTGGTAAGCCATATAAATTGATAAGGTATGTTTTAAGAGGGCCAGGTGCTTAATTTCAAAATAACACCCATATAAACATTTGAGCATAGCATGCTATATCTACGAAATGATGTAACCAACTTAGTATGCTGACAGTATCTACGCAAGCAGAAAATGAACAAATACATAAACTCATTTGTCTGCCACTTTGGAAGACAGCACCATATGAAAAATTAAGTTTTTGTGTCCTATCTCGGGAAACTATTAGGACTTAACTGTTACCCACTGTTTGGTTCTCCAGTAATGAAGATACCACCACATGAGAAAATAGAGTTGTTTTGTTATATGTCTGGGACCAATCAACTGATTCCCACTGAACTTTTCCCACTTGTAGTGTTACAGTAGGCCATGTTTAAAGTTTGTCTAGCTTTTTTTTATGGCTGCAACATAAATAATTTAGATAATTTGATCATATGTCTTAAATAATTATGCCATATCTCGGGAACCAGTCAAGCTATTTCCACGAAATTCTGCACACAAGTGGTGTTACGGTAGACCATGAAAATTTACATGATTTAAGTGACTCGCACATTAATTTTCAAAATGATGTCTCTGTAAATATTTGAAGTTGATAATCTTAGTATACCAAAACTTTAGACTGATTACTATCAAAGTTGATGTTTTGAATTCAACATCCTTGATGTAGTAGATTACACACCCACTTACGTTACTAGGTGTTCTGTTTTCGAGTCCCACATAAGGCACCTGTGTATTTGTAATTATCTCAGTATTGAATTTGTTTCTGTTTGCATCTCTATTGATATCGCTATCAACAAGACGTCGAAACTCGCCTACCATTTAACCTTATAATATCTGCATAAAAATTATTTGCATCCATGTAAAGAAAAGTAGGCTTATTTGTTATATTGATAACTTCTTGTTATTTATAAGCTTTCAAAAATGGTAAATTTCCGAAATTTGTGAAATTCAACATGCTGTATCTTCCATGGGGGAAAGAGAAAAAATTACCTTAGCATTAACACACAAATATTTGATGGTGATCTGCAAAATAGTAAAAATATTTTGGCCTAAAGTTGAGCAAAAATGCATGTTTTTTTGCATGCACCGCTAGTGTCTAGAATGGTATAGTATGCTTTTTTCTACAAAACAATCCACGATTTTAACACGATCAGGTATTAGTTTACCTTATTAACTTAAACCACAAATATTAAATTAATTTTGAACAGCATTATAGAATAAACGTTTTTATAAAAAAACACATACCACATTTATTCAAAACTTTTCCTCTTTTTAATTGTTTTTAACTAGTTAATTTGATTTTCCACTTTCAATGTACTTTCTTCTTTGCTTTCTGGAGTGGGAAGTCCAGTAATGTAGATAGTTCTTTGCTCATGTTAGGGTCATAGTATCTTTTGCATTCCAGTAGATGCCCAGAATTTGCTTACGTTCAAAACACGTAGAATATTCTTAAAAAGTAGACACACTATGTCATTTTTAGATATCATTAAAGAAGTTGCTGGTCCAGTTGGGTGAAAAATGTGCACATCACAGTCTTCCTCCAATTCATTAACTTTCTTACGTCTGCTAGCCACCATCTTGAGTCATATATACATGCTATGTAGTTTCTGGCAAGGATGGCCATCTGTACATCCTCAAAATCTTTCGAACTGGAAGTTGGGAAAGAACATATTTTTCTAGCACCCTCGAGTGTGTGGAATTGCTTTAGAGTTTTTAAATCTTTCTTCCAAAAGATGTGTATTTAATTCAACTTCATATTTACTCACGTAAAAAAGTGATACCTGTGATGTTTGACATGCAAAAATTATACATGGCTTCAAGGTCCAGAATGTGGTTTGAAACTACTCTTTGGAGACAGGCCTTTGAAACAAGTCATTTGACGGTGCCACTAATACCATCACAAGGACCTTTGCCATGTGAAGTGTGAAAAAATTCCATTCTGCTTCTAGATTAAAGTCATATTGTGAAGAAGCTTTTTTACTCTCTGGAGCCAAGCATTTATGAAAAGTATACACTGTTTTTGTTGAATGTACCATACAGTCATTTATGAAACAGAAGCACTTGGAAATCAGTGAATTTTCAGCTGAGTTTTTGTAGTAAATAACAAAGGGTTGAAGTTTAGCTTGGTCATTTACCCAGTGAAAGCTTTGCACATAATCTTATACCATAAATAAGAGAGAGTTTTTTTTTTCTTTCTCAAAATTTTTGTTATAAAATCTTTAATGAATTCATCACATAGCTTGGTAATAGTCACCAGGTCAGTGTAGTAAGTTGTCACTGATTGCTTGTGTGTGATAGTGTCGTGGAATGCTTCATCATCTCCACATAATTCCAAATCCATCACATCTTTTACAATTTCGGGTCCAGGACAGTTATCACAGGTGTTCATCATACACTTTGTTCCTTGAAAATTACAAACCATTGATTCATGTACATCTTTGTAATCTGTGTTCAGCCTTGATCCCTCCAACATTAATTCAACATTTTGGTGTGTCCCATGTGCACCTGCCAAAACACACCATTTTGGACGATCAACACACTTTGAAAATCCTATCTTTAAATCTGGGTTTTCAGCACAAAAACCCAGGTACAATTCTCTAATATTACAAAGAATTAACCATTTCTGTATGTGCTTATTTTCACCAGCATTATTTTCAACTGAAACATTACTAGACCCAAATTCCGCACAAGTTTTGGAATATACCACGACTGTGGTGCTAAACAGAGAATTTTAACTTTTTCTGCTACAATTTTATTTTCCCTAAACCTATCTTTCAACTTGCATATAAAGGTTACGTGTTCATTATGGCAACTTTCTTCCTCAGTATCCTCTTTGAGGTTAATATCAAAGGAAGAGCTCAGTTTAGTTTTACAACAGAAGCTACCTTGTGTACTTTTTTCTGTAAGGCCTGTTTTCTTTTTCCTTTACTTAACTTCTAAATTTTTATAGGGGATGTGTCTAAGGCTACTATTTCCTCAGTTGGCTTGTATATCTCATCTCGGATATTGTATGTACTTGTGTCAGTGTCAGGTATCTTTTTAAAACAAGTAATACATAAGCCTTTCCCAGGAATCAACCCTAAATATGAATAAGCTTCAGCAAACTTGAAGGTCATTTCTTTAAGTCCCTTGGTTTATCACTTTTTTGGTCATTTTTAATGTATCACATCAATTTTGTCCAAAGAGATGAAAGTACTTATGTAGATACTTTTTCTCATGATACTCACAGATTGTCTGAACATTACGCTCCCTTAATATAAGACTTAAAATTTTATAATTCTCATTATTTTAATCACTAAACCTTTTCAAAGTTACTGACACAGCCTCATAATAGTCCTCTTTAGCACAAATGCCAACAGAGCACTACATTGTTATACTTGACACTAATGACTGCAACTAAGGACTGTGCTTGCCCAACTGATTGTGTTTCACAGTGTCGTACAAGCTAGCTGATTCAGAATGAGGCCTGACTAAGCATCTTGTTTAGAAATGCTGTGTTGTCATTTGTAATCTCAACAGTTGTGGATAACACAGACTTATGTACATGCAGTAGAAATTGTGTCAGCTGCCCTCACTGCCTTCCCTACTCCATACTGCATGCATGCTTCTGTCAAACCCTTGTAGCAAATATTTATTTTAAGTAAACATTCTTTATCAGTAATAATTTTATCCCTAATTGCCATAATTGTAATTGAGTATTTTTCATGTAGAATCCATTCCTAAAACTAACAGCCTATACATCTGTTACAGCATAAAACTACATCTCCAGATGTCCACCCTCTTTTCCCAATTGCCCTTTCAATATTGACTTTAACATCTACATCAATAAACCTCATGTGTTAAAAGCATGCATTTTTGCTCAAATATGGGCCAAAATGTTTTTTCTATTTGGCTGATTACATTCATCAAATTTGTATATGTTGTCCTCTAGAAGAACTTTTTTCAGTGCAAAGGTAATCCTCCTCTTCATGAAAGTTACAGCATGTTGAATTTCACAAATTAAAAAAATTTCTCATTTTTGAAAGCTTATAAATAAAAATGGGGAAATAAGACCTTTTTTTTCTTTTTTTCTTTTTTTTTCATTGACAGGCTTACCTGTTACCATAGTTACTGTAAACAAGAAATTGTTTAGGTGTTATGTCCCCTTCTTGGAGAAAAATGTCCTCAAAGTCGGAAAATAATAATGTTTAATATCTCAACTTTGTGCTACCAAAACTTGACAACCTAATACACTAAGAATAGGCATTATGATTTAACAGCACTTTGTGAATAGTTTTATTATCATTTATTTTAAACAAATTTAACAGGAGGCAAAGCATTTGGTATGAATGCCTAAAAACACTCAAATCACTGCACATCATACTAAAAATATCTGTGACAACAAAAGGAAATGCTTAAAATTTTTTATGCCTGGTTTTATACTCTCAAAAGATATATCCAATAAATATAAAAAGTAATACAAATCCTGGAGCAACCACCGTTTGTTGAAATGGCATGGAAATATCCATAAGCTTTTATTTATTTTGGTATTTTCATTGCGTACTTAAATTCACAGAACTTAGATTTAAAATATTGTAAAACTTAGTTACCATAGTTGAAAATGTTTCATATTTTAAATATTTGTTAATAAATTATTTAGTATTATGCAAGTCATTGTTCAGAAGGGAGTGAAAAAACTGTCAGAATGAAGTTGTTGGGTGTCATATTAATTTGTTGAAAATTATGTTCTCTGCCGTTATGATGGACATTTAAAAACTTGAGTTATAAGAGTAAGTTAAATTTTTTCTCAACATGTACTTTGTACTGCTAATTTCATAATATTTTCCAAACATCCTGCAATTATTTTCTAATGTGTAATATGTTTTACTTTGGTGTGTGTGTGTCTATATATATATATATATATATTTTTTTTTTTTTTTTTTTTTTGTACCATCTTTAAAACACTACATGTTTGAAAACGGCATTGGAATTTTGTGTTTGTCTTCCTATTTGAAAATATCTAATATGTGTTCTTATGAAATAAATTTATATTTTAATGCTTGCCAGCTGGCTGGCTTGTCATCATAAACTTGAGTGTTGTTTTAACTGAAATTTTTAAATTATTTTTATATTTAAGTTGCAGTGTACTGCTTGGGTACACTGCAGCTTTATGTATGTATATGTATCTTCTCCAATCTTTCTTTCTCCTATATTATTGTAAATGTATTATTATGGCAAATTAGTGGTACCATCCTCAAGTAGGAAACATCTGGTAGAGAATTTTTTGGCAGTATTTTTAAAAACATTTCATATCAGGTTTTGATTGCCTCTGAGATATATTACATGATGTGGGGTTTTTGGAATACTTATGCAAAAATAAATTATATTGGAAATGTATTTACTAGTGTGTTACCATGACATTCTGACTTTAATTAAGGGATTTTCTCATAACTCACCACACTGCAGTCAGATTGAAGGCTGTAAAGAAAAGCTTTCTTGTGAATTTGATTAGACAAGTCTGTTGCTGCTCACTTTTATTTGAAGGTGAGATTTGTGTACTACCCTAGTTTGCTAAAATTTTTGATATGATGTTTTGCACTTAATGAGAATGTTGATCTGTGGATTATTGAAATTGCCAACTATGAATGTGTTATCGTAACAGCAGATATCAAAGAACAGGAAACTTGAACCATTAAGTTGGTGTTTAATTAGCATGGTTTATCTTTTGATTAGAATGCCTACGTCACATTTCAGCCACTCAGGCGCCACAGATGGTGGTCTGGTACAAAGTAACCAAATAGCTAGAGTTGTGTAATTTATGACTATAGAGAGTTATTATCATACATTTTCCAAAACTAATGTTATGAAATTTTGCTTATAAGTACAGGTAACCTCTTACTTTCACAAGAAATGTGTTTTTGTAAATGTTCCTTGAATTAGTAAAATCATGAAATTTCATGTTGCAAATGAAGTTTAATTTTAAAAACCAAGAAAGTAATTCAGTACCCTTAATTATGATAAAATTTAATTTTTTTATAATGAAGGTAGTAGACATATTATGAATGTTATTTCAGCCACATAATATCGTGAATTAAATATATAAATAGTTCTGCAGAACATTGAAATGTTTGTACATATACAAATATTCTTTTACTGTTGACATTGCTGGACAGAGAGAAGTGAAATGGTTTTTATTTGCTCTCATTCAATGTATGAAAGCTGAATATTAAATTAATTTGTATTGTACTTACTAAATATTGAATGAGCAAATTTTAAAAATCTTCTGAGATCACTTATGTATAAGTAGGTTAGAATTTTATATATTTTGATAATTTTGCAAATGGATGTTTGTGTTTTTGTATAAGATAAACTTGATCACGGTATCACTCCTTTTGTTATATACTGCATTGTGCTTCTTTCGTTTAAATAGTCCAACACAGGAAAATCAGAATAGGAGGTCTAGTTGTCCAAGTGTTATTCAGTTGATCATAAATTCTTTATCTGGCACAAGTTGTAATTTCATTAGACCATTACATTCTCAAATAAAAATTACGTTAATAATTAATGAAAGTGGATAATTGATTATGGTTTTGGATGATAAAGTTCATAATGCAATTTGAGTAGGTTATACTTTTTTATTTATTGTCAAAACTCTACCATGTAACTAAGCTTATGCATAATAGTAAACACAATTTTTTTTCACATTTACTAGTTTAGTCGAATACACTGAGATTTTCATACCTATTCTATATAGATGGAAACCAAAACTGACTTTGGGAGTGTATTGAGGGCAAGCACGTGCAGTCTTCTATGGTAGGTCAGCACAAATGACAAGTTATTTGTTGGTTATAGCACTGGTGCATGCTGTAATAAAGTCCTGTTTATCACACAGTAATTTTGTTTTGTTGGTAGTAGTAATATACAAAATTCAAAAAAAGAAAATATACAAAATGATTCTGTCAAATAAATACAATAAATTCCTCATTTACCGGGGGCGGCTTAATCAGGTCGCGGCTTAACCGTGGAGCCACCAGTTCAAAGTAAAATATTGAACAGCTGCCGCCAGTTGCTTGCTGCTGGTATTAATAACCAATGCACGCGCTGTTAATTACCAGGCTGCAGTCGAGTGACGCAGTACTGATTTATTTTAATATTAAAAGTGTTTGGGTACTACATTAAGTCTGAATATATGTGAAACTTGGAAATTGTTGGACAGCACATTTTCATTCATAATAATAGAATATTTCACGATTAAAACTGGCGTCTGCTCGTCGAAAAGGCGAGATCAAGAAGTTTACAGTAGTTCGTAGATGCAGAGTCTATTTATAAATTAACTGTGGCACCGAGTGCAACTGGATGATGAAATATCACATTAACTTAAAAGATTATTTGCCGCAAAAATGATTCCATCGCAAACAACGCATGTTTTAATAAATAAATAAATAACATTTGTTTTCGCTTTGTTGCTGAAGTGGAAGGGGTCAGGACAAAAAAAAAATAAAATCAAAAATGTGAGTTGGCTTCAGAAAGGCTTAGTGATTGCAAGCCGAATCCAAAATATTAACTAGCAGAATCGCTTCACATGGGAATATGTCACGTTAAAATATATATAGAGCTTGATGAAAATTTAAAACTCTGAGAATTCGTTCAAATATTTGCATTTTACACATGAAAAAAGAGTAATTTCAAGGGGGCATTGTTTCCGAAGTGAGCCGTGCGCACTGGCCAACAGATGACAGCATAGTCGCCTTTTCTTCGCTGCTGTGTTGCAATCGTAAAATTATAACTATCATGTCATTTTAAAAGTAAATTTTTCATCTAGTGCAGGCCCAAAACAATCTGGTTTGAAATATGTCACTTAAACTTAATGTAGAAATATTTTTTAAATGCTCTGCGTTATATGTGCGGACTCTTCTATTAATATGAAGCATGCACGTGGCGATGTTAGCAGCAAATCTAGCTACAGCCTATGAAGAAGAACCAAAGTAAGCTAAACTATTGCATACAATTTTCCATTTAGTTTATACATCTACACATTATTCTAGAGCGAAGTTTAATACACTAACAACAGCTGTTTTGTAACGATATGAAATTAAATACATAGACACTTTGTCTACGATCTCCTTCCTGCTGACATATTTCTTCAATGTCTGTTGTGCAAATAATGACTGTCAAAATAACCAACGTGAAATTGTCTTTCAATCGTTCACGCATCAGCTGATAGAGGATTTTATGCATGTGATGATGTTAATATCATTAATGACATTGCCACACACTTGCTGTAAAAATATTGAATTCTTATATTAATATATTATTTGTTTACATAACCTACATGCACAGTATGTAAGACAAAAGTAAAGATTTCCTCCTCCCCCCTCCAAATTGCTTTAACTGTTAATATTGGTTATCCATTAACCCTTAGCCAGTCATTACCCCGTAAAATCGGGAGTTTACTGTATAATGAAGGTTTATATAGAACATATATGAAAAATGTAAATTCTCTTTTTAGAACAGAGTGCCTATTAGAGATGTCTAAAGGTTTTTATGAACCTTCATACAATTCTAATGGCACCCTGTTCTAAAATAGAATTAAAATAAAAAATTAATTTCACTAAAAAAGGTAATTATTTCTAATTGATGATTCAAATTTACTGATAACTCACCAATTTTGAAATTTTATTTTGCTAAGTTTTTAAATTTTATTTTTGTTTGAAAAAATTAATATCAATTAGTGTAAACAGTGTTAGTAATATAAGATTTATTTAAAAGGTTGTAAGGGTATATACAAATAAAATTAATAGCTCTAAGCAGTCTTCCTTTCTTGTGTTGTTTTAATTAACTGCATCAGATATGAGGCATGTATCGAGTGTGTGTGTCAGCAATATGTTAATCATATTCATGTAAGTACATTGTTTGTGTACGTGTCTATAAACACACAGGCTTTTGTTTAAATATTCAGTCATGTTTTGCATAGGAATAGTCTATGGTTATTTTACTTTGGATTTTCCACCATACATTTGCACTGCCATGTTCAATTCAGCAGTAGTTTGTGGCTTTGCATGTAATGTCATATTAGGTGATTATGTTCAGTCAAATGTCATGTATGGTTTCTGTGGTACCATAAAAGTAGTTGACTATGAGGCAGTTATGGAAACACACTGTTTTTAACAATGTTATAAAAGTTGGTTCAAGATTATTTCCAAACTTAGCATAATTTGAAAGGATGGTGACTTTTCCTGTGCAAATTTTAAAAAAGTGTAATGTTATTTCAAGTGCACTTTTCCATACACCTTTGCTGCAAGGATGCATATTTCATAGCATTAATGTATGGTTTGTTAGAGGCAATAACATTTCTAGCTTTTAAATGTTAAGTTGGTGCCATGGTAGTCACCTTGTGTTTTGTTCAGTTTCAGTGAGTAACAAAGATGGCCATGGGTTAGAGTGATGTGAGATTTTAGTATGGTAAAATAAAGAAGCTTTGGTAAAATGTCTGGTTTTTGCTTAAAACATTTAACAGGTTTTGGGCCCAGATAATGCACAGTTAATACTTGTGTTATTGAATAAGTAACAAAGATGTTTAATGTAATGTTACGTTTATATTTGTGTGTGTGGTGAAAATCTTTGTTGATACTGAGGTAGCTTCCATCATGGATTCTAATAACTCTATTAAGTTAATAAATTAAACAAATTGGAGTGTGTGGAAGTTTCAGATAACTGAGGTCTTAAAGAGGTTAATTTGGTATTGCTTCTGGAGAAGATTTTAAACCTGTTGTGGCAGACTTCAATTCAAAACAAGAAATCAACAAACCGTTAAAAGAATGGACCGCCAGAAACAGCAAGGCTCTGGAAATAATTGCAACGAGGCTGGAAGAAGGACTAATAAGAAACCTTCTGATGCGCGAATCTGCGCACAAAATGTGGACAAAGTTGTTATCAATTTTTCAACAGCAATCAGACGTAAGTTTTCATCAGCTGCAACAAAAGTTTTTCACACTCAGGTATGAAAGTGGATTGTCAAAGCTGGTACATTGACAGTGAAGCATTGAAACATACATGTACTCAGAGAAGCCTATTTTCAGACTTCAGTTTGTTGGATCAAGAAAAACAAATTATGATTGGTGATGGGTCAATGCTGGTAGTCAAAGTAATTGGGACTGTTCGAGTTTAAGCTTATAATGGGAACCCTTGGTAGAATTCTGAGATAACAGGTGTGTTACTTATTCCAGACAATATTTAATTTATTTTCAGTTGGAACTGCGTTGAAAAAGGATTATCAAATAGAATGGAACGAGAAAAAGTGTTAATTAATGAAGTCAAGTAAACTTTGTGCTCTTGGCACACAAAAAGGAAAACTTTATAAGATTATGTTCAATCATTTGGCAGACTGCAGCTGTGAGTGTTGTGAAAGTGCCTTCTATACAAAGGTGGCACAAAAAGTTAGTGCATTAAAACATAGAGCAAGTGAAGAGTGTTTAGAAACATCATTGTATAGCAGTACAAGAGAATAAGTATTTCTTCTGTGAGGCTTGTGTAAAAGGAAAACAGCAGAGGCTGCCATTTCCACCTAGTAAACACAAAACTAGTAAAACCTGTGAAATAGTTCATGCGTACATCTGTGGCTCAATGGAAACCACTTCCTTAGGAGGCTCCAAATATTTTTTGTTGATAAAATATGATTTTTTAAAGTACAATTCCATGTTTTTCCTGAAGAGCAAGTTAGAAGCTAAAGAGAAAATCAGAAGTTTCCTAAGTCAAGCAACAAATTATACTGGGAATTCTGGGAACAGGAAATGACACAGAGTTAGTAATTCAAGACATGAGAAAACTAACTGAAGAGTTACGCATATGCCATCAGAAGTCAGCATCGTACTGCCCCGAACAAAATGGGAAGGTGGAGAGAGAAATAAGAACCGTTGTTGAAGCAGTCAGAACCATGCTTGAAGCCAAAAATTATGATATAAACTTGTGGGAAGAAGTAGTCAGTACTGCTGTATATGTCATCAATAGGACAGGCACAAGTTCGGTCAAGGGAAGAACCCCTTATGAACTGTGGTTTAGTTCAGAAGCTGAAATCAAGCATTTTCAAGTGTTTGGAACTGATATTTACGTGCATGTTCTAAAAGAAAAAAGGAGGATGTGGGATTCCAGAAGTATGAAAGGATTGTTTCTGGGGTAACAAAAAAAACTCAAAGGCTTTTAATGTGTAAGTACCTAACAGAGAAAGGTAGAAATCTCATGAAATGTTGTGTTAAGTTAGATGATGGAGCCATAAAAGAAACAGAAGCCGTTATTCAAAATCAAATTTCCTGTGTGAATGAAGACAAGTTTTTGCAGCCAGAAGTCATAGAAGAAGAGACTGCAGAACAGTATTCTGTTAAAAGTGAAACTGAGGAAGAGGAATTCAAAGGCTTCGAAAGGAAAGAAGAAAGGTCAAGATGTCCTGAGCACACTTAAGGTAAACCAGATGAGGGAAGTTTAGGCAAGGAGAAATGTGGACTGCAGGATCTAGCAAAATTGAGAAAACCAATTAATTTCAATGAGTATGAAACCAATTTCTTTATTGTTGACAGACGACTTATGTGTGAAGAAGCAATTAAAAGTAGTCAAACTGCTCAGTGGGGAGAAGCTATTGACATTGAATTCAATATAGGAAAACCATACTATGTCATAAGTAGCAAGTGGGTATTAAGGATAAAGCAGAAAGAAAAAAGGCCAACTAATACAGTATAAAGCACAACTTGTTGCAAGAGGTTTTGAGCAAAGAGGTAATTTTGATGTGGGTGAGGTTTATGCTCCTGTAGCAAAGTTGGGAACACTTAGAATATTGTTAGCAACAACAGCAACTCAGTTAAGCCTGCCAGTATTTCAGATGAATGTTCAGAGTGCTTTCCTGTATGGTCACACCAATAAGGAAATATTCATGGCAAAACGAGAAGGTATAGAAGAAAATAATAAGACAATGTACAGACCGAATAAATTAATCTATGGACTGAAGAAATCACCCAAGTATTGGAATAATAAAGTTAATCAAGTTATGGAGAAGGAAGGCTTTCAAAGGTCAAAGCATTATTACCATTTGTATGTCAAGATATCTGGTGAGAAAAGATTGTATGTGTTACTATATGTGGCAGATCTCCTGATTGTAGGAAATTATGAAATCCAGATCCAGAATTTAAAAGCTAGTTTGGTGGAAAATTTCAAAATAAAAGACGTAGGGTTGGCATCAGATTATTTAGGCATCTGCATATCACAAGACTTAAAGACAGAAACACTGTGAATAAATTATACCCCATTCTTGAAATCATTACTGGTGGAAGAGTGCAAGCCGGTTTCAACTCCAATTGATCCTTAAGCTTTTAGTGTAAACAGCCAAACTGAAGAAGAAAACAAAGCTTCAGAAACTCAATGTCGAAAGATGATAGGAAGTCTTCTTTATATGGCGGCTGGTACAAGACCCGATCTGAGTGCAACTCTTAGTATTCAGAGTAGGTATCAAAGCTGAGCAAGTGTAGACTTGTGGACTGCTCTAAAACATGTGTTAAGATACATTAAAGGGACACTGGATCTGACACTTGTCTAGAGACTTCAAAAAACCGAAAAATTGCAGCCATGTGGAAATGTGGATGCAGACTAGGAAGGAGAAATAGAAGAAAGAAGATCCACTTCAGGCTTTATTTTTCCACTTCAAGGAAGCACAGTTACCTGGAGAATTCTAAGAAACAACAGACTGTAGCACAATCTTCTACTGAAACTTGAGTATACATGGCACTCAGTTGTGCAACAGCTGAAGCTAGTTGGATAAGAGGTGTCCTGCAGTATCTCTGTGGCGATATATGAATACAATCAAGCTGCTATTACAGTTTCAAAAAGCCCAGAAAACCATAAATGTTTGAAACATATTGATATTTGCCATCATTTCATTTGTGAAAAGATCAGTGATGATCTTATTGATGTAAAATATGTTTGTACATAAGATCAAATAGAAGATGTGTTAACCAAACCTTAAAGCAAAACTCTTTTTTTTTAAATTTGTTTAAGTTATGCGTCGTATGCGAAATATATGTTTAACATGGTTTTTCATTTTCAGTTTTACGTGTCTTTGGTCAGTTGTTTGTTTAAAACATTGTTTTGCTTTATTTAGCTTGTAGACACTGTTTAAAAGAAATCAAATATTTTTATTGAGGGGGGAGTGTTAGAGGCAATGAAATTTCTATCTTATAAATGTTAGGTTGGTACCTTGGTAGTAACCTTGTGTTTTGTTAAGTTTCAGCAAGTAGCAAAGATGGCCATGGTGTTAGAGTGACGTGAGATTTTTAGTATGCTAAAATAAAGCAGTTTTGGTAAAATGTCTGGTTTTTGCTTAAAACATTTAACAGTTCAGATTTGCAAAAGTGGCATACTTTGTTTTAAGTATTTTTTTTTTTTTGTTTCACAAAAATATATAGCTAAGGTATGCAACATGCTGAATTTTTTATTAAAACACATTTAACATTGCTTTAACAACACCTAAACTCATAGACATGTTTAAGTATTGTTCCTTGTAGAAATAGTGTTGGTATTTAACAAAACTGCCAGAGAGATATGTAGGAATAAGTAACACTATTTCTTAAGGAATGCAAACAACTTGAATGTTAAATCATCTGTTCAGCTGTGTCCTCAGCATGTAAGAATGTCTAAATGAAATCATTTTCCAAGCTGTAGCTAAAGTCTTATCTTGAAAATTTTTATAGTGCAACTGAACTGAGATCTAGGTTTTCCTTAAGATTTATTTTAGGTAGCCAAAATGTAAAATCTGAAAAATATTTTGCAGCAACAGGCGTGCTATTTATGAAGGCATAGCTTTAGAAATACAGCCTTCTCTTTTAGAATACAAGCATGAACTGAAAGATTACATCACACTGCACAGTAAAACTGATGTTAATGCACTAAATCTACCAAACCTGCTGCACATGCAACCCTGTATTAACACGGCATAGCTTGTATTGTTGTACACTACACTGTGTTTCTAAAATTAATCTAACAATTCTTTTAATCACAAATAAAACATCCATAATTTCTGAAATTCATGGAGTTAATTTACATTTTGTTATTGAAATTCTAACATCTGTGCAATTTTCTCGCCAATGCTGGTACTCTAACCAGTTATTGGAGCAAGAGAGGAAGTTTCTCCTCCGTCTTCTGAGGTTACTGCTGTACATGTGGTTACACATGTCAAAGGCTCCTGCATGCAGTCTGTTTGTTATTTGCAAACTGTTCTGTGGGTTGTGATCATGGGCATCACCAAGATCTTTTCCAAGGGGAGGCATAGGAATTTAAAAAAAGTTTCCTTTAGAAGCAATTACAACTGAACTATCACTCTGGCCCCCAAGAAAGGTGGGAGCTGGAGGTTTTGCGTTGATTTCCGCCCGCTCAACCAAGTGACCAAAAGTGCGCCCCCACCCTTAATCAGCGTGAACTCTGCACTAATCATGTTAGGGCATGCTAATAGTTTATATTTCCTTGACATGAGAAGCGGCTATTGGCAAGCACCAGTACGACCGAAAGACAGTCACAATACCGCATTCATGGCCCCCAACGGCTGCCGTTTTCAATTTTGTGCCATGCCCTTTGGGCTGAAATGCGCCCTCTCCACCTTCCAGAGATCGCATACCTGGACGACGTTGTGATCTGGTCAAAAACGTGGGAAGAACACGTACAACACCTATCCCTCGTCTTGGAGTGACTGGCTATCAATGGGTTAATGTGTGCCAACGGAAAATGACATAGGGAAAACATGTCTTTAATACTTGGGCCACATGGTCGACGCCGAGGGTATCCAGCCCAACCACGAACAATTGAGGCTATTTCAAGACTATCCCACACCCAAAATGTGCATATACCTGCAAAAATTATTTAGCCTTATAAACTGGTTAAGGCGCTACATACAAGACTTCGCCACGATAACAGCCCCACTAACCACCCTGTTGTCAACAAAAGTGCGTTTCCAATGGAATGACGATGCCCAAAACGCGTTCGAAGAAATCAAACACAGATTCCAACAGTGCGACAAACTGTCCCGTTTAGACCCCTAGAGGCATTATCTGCAAACAGATGCCAGTTAAAAGGGGCTTGGAGCCATTCTATTTCAATATGATCATGACGGGAATGCAGTCTCATAGACTAGAGTAGCGCAAAGTTTGCCCCACGTGAACACAACTACGATGTGAATGAGAGAGAATGCTTGGCTATCGTATGAGCACTAAAACACTAATGCCAACACCTAGAGTACCAACGATTCACATTGAGGACCGACTATCGGTGTTTATTGTGGCTGCATAACATGGGCACTGTCCACAGCAAACTCATGTAGTGGTCCATGTTATTACAGGCCTATGATTTCGTGGTGGAACATATTCTGGGCAAAGAAAATCAATTAACCGATGCCCTTTCCTGTGCGCCCTGTACAACCTAAAAAGCACATGATGAAGATGAGTGGGAAGTCCTATTCCCGCCAGACACTCCGCCGGTTGCCCGGCTACTGCACGTTACAGTATGCACGAGTAATGCTACCCAAGACCTAACAAGTGATGTGGTATACGAACGAATACTCGCTGCACAACAGCTGTCCCCAAATGTCGCGAAGCGCTGGGCGCAGTGTGCCAGAGAACAGCTGGCCAACTGGCGCGCGGTCGATAACCGCCTGGAGACCCGGCCCGCAGGTTAAGAGGGGAACTGGCGAATGTACGTCCCGGAGGAGGGACGAACATTCGTCCTGGAACACTCACACGGCAGCCACCTGGTGGGACACGTGGGAGCCGTGCAAACTAAGCGGAACATACTAGCCCACTATTTCTGGCCAAAGCTCACCTGACAAGTGCAGAAATTTGTACGTGTCAGCGAAACATGTAACCACCTGAAAACGCACCGCGCCGATGGCATTACTCAACAGCAACCTCGCGTACCAGAAAAACCCTTCATGACCATCGCCTTGGACCTAATGAGACCATATCACCGCACCCCAAACAGGTAGAGATTTATTTTTATTGGTGTTGATGGATTTGTGCACCAGGTGGTGCGTGGCTTATCCACTCCCAAGTTAACGCTTAAAGAACATAGCGGGACATTGCAGAATGATTTCTTCGCCTGCTGGGGTTACCCGAAGGTAAATATCTCCAACAACAGACTGCTGTTCAGGGGAAAGCGATGGCGGGAACTCTGCACTAAGTGGCGGACAGTACACCACACAATGGCAGTGTACCACCCCTGCGCGAATCCCACAGAACGAAGGAACCAAGAGTTCAAGACTCAGTTCCAGCTTTGCATGGGGGATGATCACACTACCTGGGCCACCCATGTCCCAGAGATACTGTTCTGCCTGAGAAACCGACAGAATGAAGCCATGGGATACTCACCCACAGAATTACTTTATGGACACGGTCTGGCACGACCTGGGGAATATGCATAACCACACCCGACCACGAACTCAAAACCCTCAGAAACCGAGACATGAGGACACCGCCGGCAGAGGTTCTAATGGGCCAAGGAACGACAGGAACAGTACGTTCAACAGTGGCTGCCAGAAACCACATGGCCCCTGAAAGAGCTGCAAATTGCACATGTATATATGTGGGAACACCAGCAGTCGGCCGCCAGTGCCAATTTCTGTGCAGGGTCCGCCCCCGCTGGAGTGGACCGTGGGGACGTCCGACTTTACGGAGAGCACCCGGAATGACGACTGACCACCAGATGATGCAGCACCTAGCGTCGCGACTTTGGAGGCCCACCGGGTCACATCCGCAACCCTAGGTGCCCCGTTCCAGACTGCCAGGTTACGCAACTCATCGGTGGCCAGGTCCAGTTCCAGGTCGAGCATCTCTTCGACGGGGCTGCCATACCGCCCTCAACGGCATCGACGCCGGCCGCAGAGGTACCGCAGTAGCAGCGGCAGCATCTCGATGGTGGTGGGGCCACCAAGCTGCTGAGCAGGTGTAGAACCAGCCGACCGACTCCGTCGAACCAGTAAGATCTTACCTGCCAAGGGTAAGTTGAACCGACAGTAATTGGCATGCAACCCTGCAGCAGGGCGATCCAGCTCTCTACAGCTCATCTCGCCAAGACTGCTGCGCCCACGGCCGAGACGCCGCTCAATCACCTGCTGCACCTCGCGGTCTTGAGACGCCCCTGCCCGCCGTGACAGTGGCTTCCCAGTGTAGAGGGCATTTGACGTGGGCCACTCCTGCATGGTCTGGCATGGCCACTGTCATCACGTCATCGGCCCACGGTCGCAGCACCAGTGCGGCCCGCGGAATACGCACGTCGTGCGTCCCGATGCGTGTCCGCATCGTTCACTTAGGAACGGTTCATGACCCGATACTGAGTGATCCAACAGATTGCCCATGGTGTCCCTAGAGAGATCTGTGTAATTACCATAGGAATCAAGTTTTAGAATGTGTAGTAAATAGCATTAGAATTATCACCCATTGGGCAAATGTTTGTGAAATTCACCCTTAGGGGATTGCAAAATAATCACAGAATAAATGCACGCCACATGCATATTTAATGAGGTGTAGAGTAGCAAGACTAGGGTATTTTAAGTGTTCTATATAATTTTCCTAGTGCATGTGTGTGTGTAATCAAGCCAATTAGTGACGTGGGAAATAATTAGTCTTTCTTTCAACCTGACTACGCCGGTCGTAGTGTGCCCCAAAACAGACCTGAATTTCCCACGTGCTCTGCAAGGCACCAAATAATCATTTTTTGTATTTAAATTACTGCTTAATTAAGAATTCTTAACTCTACAGGATTAAGAAAACTCGCTCAGAACGTTTCAGTATTTTGTATGTATATGTTTCAAGTTCTATGTTAATGAGGTTAGTTAATTAAATAACCTCACGGAGTGGAGCGAGCTTTCGGCAAGGACGCCGCTTGCTTGCGCCATCTCCGGCAGTCTGATTCCACGGGTCTTAGGTGCTGCATGTGGGTCGCGGGGGACTTTAGTGCTTTGTTCTGAACACTTAACTGCAATAGGTTAACGTAATTTACTGGAACTTTTATTTAGTTTACCAACAATCTTCCCCGTGTTCGCAGCACCCCTCCGTCAACTCAATTTACCGACCCTGGAGGTTTAATTACTATTGTAAGTTTTCCCGCCGTTCTTGACCTTTTTGTACAGTAACGGCCGCTGGTAGGCCTTGTGAGTTAGGTCTGCTTTAATTTGCATTGTATACATGTAACTGGGTACACTATTAGGCAATACAATTTACTTGAGTTAACCAAAACTTGTGTGTTCTCATTTAGTGTTGTATTTCCGGTCCTGGCCCTATCCAGGAAGTCATGGACGCCTTAAGGAAACATCCATCATTTATAAGGTAAAAAGGTAATATTAAGGAATGGTGGGGAGCCGTAATACCTCGGCTATATATTACGTTTTCCTGTAAATTTGTACAGTATGTGTCGGGGGATACAGCCACGTGGTCGTTCGGCCCGCAATCCTGAGAACTGTGACTTCGTGCTTGCACAGTGAGCTGACGCCCGTTCTATTCTAAATAGTAATATTGTGTAACATTCTGATTTTTCTTGACATAGTAGCCGGACGACGTCCGCATTACTATCCTCGACCGCTCAGGGAACTTTAAGATTTAGGATTATCCACCAGAAAAAGAAAGAAAATGTTATAGCGGATTGTTTATCAAGTATGCACGACGATCTAAGCGAGTTTGAGCCCATGCATAATTCTGAGGCGGAACAGTGTTTTGTAATAAAATTTATCCCCGAGTCATTTCTGAGTATAGTGAAATCTGAGGAACAGGACACACAATGCGAGTACCTCAAAGCAAAAGTTGCTGCAGGAAAAACCACTATGTATTGTATCAGTTAGGGTATTTTATAGTTTGTGGGACAGAAATGGGTTAAAAGAGTATTTGTGCCAGAAAAAATCCGTCTGATGATGTTGAGATATTTCCGTGATTTAGGAATAGGAAGTCATTTTGGGATATATAAAACTAAATATGCAGTTAAACTATACTTTTTCTGGCCCACTGTTAATGAGGATATTGAGAAGTATGTAAAGTAGTCCATTGAATGCCATAAAACGAAAGAGCCGCTAAATAGCAAGGCAGGACTCTTATTATGTTGAATTACCAATGAGACCCTGGGAATGCCTTTTCGTAGATGTTTTTAGGCGATTGCCTAGGTCTTGCAATGTCAATAATTGCATTCTGGTAGCAGTGGATGGGTTTACTAAGTTTGTAATACCTATGAGAGATATGAAAGCTGTAAACATTTGTAAGACCTAAGTAAATAATCTGTAGAAAATCTTTGGTGTTCTTGATTTAATTATCTCCGATAATGCCCCCTGTTTTATTTCCAGAAATTTTAAGGAAATTTGTTTTGCTTGGGCAATTAAGACCATCGAGGGTAGGACGAGAGTGTGGCATCGCTAGCCCTGGCTTTTAATTCAGTGCCGCATAGTGCTACAGGATTTCCCATCAAAATTGTTTTTAGGCAGAGAGCTTCCACACCTGCTGTGAAATATGTGGGGCTTGCTACCAGACCTTTGGAATGCCTCAAATCCACGGGAGTTGAGACAGTTTTGGGAAAAAGCATATGTGAACTTAATTTCTGCTAGAAAGCAATTTCAAAAGAGATACAATGAAGGCAGAGAGCAAGGCAAATCTTGTTTTGTATAGGAAAGTTACCGCTAGTAACAAAGTGGAATTTATAAGTTTTAAGTTGGCAAATGCCTATGATGATCCATTGAAAATCCTAAAATTTTTGGGGCCCATCACTGTTCTTTAGGATTATCCATATAATAATGAGATTCTAAAGAAAGCTCATTTGAGTAAACCAAAATGTTTGTACTAGGGATGGGTCGAATAACAAAAAATATCGGTTCCATTTTGAATACTTGCATTTTGCTTGCAACTTCATTAAACCAATGCAAGTAATATTCATTAAATGTTTTATTTAACCTACTGAAGAATAGAACAATAACAAAGTGTGAAGATAAGATTTAATGTATACAGATAAACTTGTATAAAATTTAGTTAAGGTTAGTAAATATGTAACAAATTATTCTTTTTTTTTTTTTTTTACATTAATAGGTGGTGATTGTGATATGTTTGGAAAATACTTTAACTAAATAACTCGCAGCGGCACTAAAAGCCTAAACATTGTGGCGCGACTTTAACCTATGGTCATTAACAGAACGCCAACAACTCCAGTGGGGTACCTGCTACCACTCCAGTGGGGTACCTGCTACCGTTTTCTTTTTGCTTCTTTTACCAGCCGGGCTTCCTTTTTCTTTTTACTTCTTTTACCTGCCTGCTTCCTTTTCTTTTTACTTCTTTTACGCAGTGACATGGCGGCCCGCTACCTTTTTTTTTGCTTCTTTTATGCAGTGACCTGCTGGTTTTTTTTGTTGTGTTGGAATGCTACAACTCTAAAAAAAAAACCGTCCCTTCTTCCCTTCTCCCGGCACCTTGGCAAGGCTATTCTATGCCATACTTGGAAACAAAGAAGGCGTGGAGAAATGTATCAATCGGTTAGCAGTGTTGCTTACAGGGGCTGGCTGAGCGATAAAGACAGAAAAGGGAGAGGACAGTTTAAGACTACCACTCCTTAATTTTTTTTTCATATATGGCGCACAGCGCAGCGCACCCCGGAATTTTTTTCCTTTATTTTTGGGGGAAAGGGAGCACTATACAGGAGGTAGTTATTTTTGTAAGGACAGAGTTTTGCGGTAAATTTATTGCTGTGTAGAAACGAGAGAACCAAGTAGTTGTTAACCTAAAACCGGTTCCGAGTCAAACCTCAAGAACCAGTATAAATTGGAACCAATTAACCGAACTGACCCATCCCTAGTTTGTACATTAACTTGGTGACTGACGTTGGGATCTGTTTGATGTTTTTTTGGAGATTCAGGGTTTTTTTGTCTGATTTGGTTATGTAATGGTGTTTGGTCCGTCGGAGTCCTGATCTCAACCTGTGTCTTTTAGACCTGCTTCCTTCTCCCTGGCGGTTTTATAGGTTAGGGGGTGGGGAGACTGTGACTGTTTGCTGCAGACCGAGCATTTTGTCTGTGCGTTTGATGCGTTTTGTCTTATATATATATATATATATATATAACCATGGGTGCATGTACTTGTGCACGCACGTTAAAAGTTATACTACTTTGGCGTGACTAAAATAAAATTTTATTACGTATGCAAATAATTAATGTAAGTAGGAAAACTATAAAATGACGGAAGAAAGACATTAAATACAATTAATAAATGTTTGATTATAGAACATAATAAAATACTTGAAAACACTTTCAAAATTTTACTATACAATTGTTGTCACTAATAAATTTTTCACAGCACAATGTAAGTACAATTAATTAATTATATATATTCACAATGAATTACCAATATAAAAGAAATGTTTTTTCAATCTGCTTATTACATAACTGATTTACTGTTTGTTTTAAATATAACCACTTGCTATGTTGTGTACCTTGCATTTGTATATAGCTAGAAGATACGCACCTGCACGTTGGGTCATACCCCTGCCACATTTACTGTTGAATTTCGTTACACTGTGCACACGCGACTATATGCGCATTGGGTCATACCCCTACCACGTTCACTATCGTGCACATGCAACTATACGTGCATGCATGTTGGATCATACCTCTACAACGTTCACTGTGAAATTCCGTTGCACACTAAACTTTTACCCTCAACTCGTCAAAAGAAGAATAACTTCAAAAAAACAATTATTTTCATTTAAAAATTTTATTTCCATTTTTGCAGCAAGCTGATAATGCACTACTTAAAAAGAAGCTTTCTGGTGACATGTGCATTAAAATAATTATGAAAACGCATTTACACTTATTCAAGACATTTCCATAACGTAGATTTCCATTCTTGGGCTGACACAGTGATGTCTTTGCTGTTAAATATCCACCTCCATTGCTAAATATTATAAAAAAATTTGAAAGACAATATGCTAGTCCCAGTTCCCCATTCGATCAATGGGATAGAGGGGAAAGCAGACTGAAGCTGTGAAGATCAGACTATTTTGAACAGTAGTTTTTGTGAAATATTCATGTTGAAAGGATAATTTAGAGAAATTGATGTAACAGTGGTGATTTATAATTGCTGCACACATTTAATATTTTTTACAAATTTTAGTTTTCTGATGTCACGATGTGGCTACAAAAATACGAATTTACTGACATGAGTGGGAAGCATGATAGCCAGATTAGAGAAATCAGTGACAAAGTAATACTTCTTCTTTTGTACTGAAAAACTCATTACGCACTGTTCTATATCAGCATTAAATTACATAATGATAATATAAAAAGAATACATATGCTGAAATAAATCTGACAACAAAAGAATTATTTATATACATGAAAGTAAAACTGCCAACTGTTTTGTGAATTTATTATAAAAGTGTTAATTATCTTTGAAGTTTAAATGAAATGTGTGTGAATTGTCAAATGATTAACCGATACAGAACACCCAAACAACAAAGAATGAGCACAAAGAAAACCAATCAGGAATATGTAATATCCTTGTAAATTAGAAAATAAATGTTCAAATCTAAAATGACAGAAAATAACCACATACAGATTTAAGTAAAATCAATTGAACCAAAAATAACAGACAGAATAGGAATAATTAAGAAAATATTAATACAAAAACTAAAATAAAAAAAAATAAAAAAAAACACTACAGAGACAACATAAAATTCGACAAAATAATT
Source organism: Clitarchus hookeri (assembly GCA_002778355.1). Classification (NCBI taxonomy): domain Eukaryota; kingdom Metazoa; phylum Arthropoda; class Insecta; order Phasmatodea; family Phasmatidae; genus Clitarchus; species Clitarchus hookeri. The sequence goes on along the minus strand of NQII01000217.1, from coordinate 494,387 downwards.
CATACAAATATGAAAAGTCCAAACTTGGAAGACATAAAACATAACAGAAACTACAAGACTTCAAGATATTTTGGGGTCTGAAACATTTGTCATTCAGGTGAGACAGTGGATGGAAATACACTGGTGGAAAATGAATAATGAGAAACACAATATGTGCATGGGACACTGATGGAGGGCAGTACATGCAATGATTAACAGTGCTATGCTGTGGACAGAGTAGGAACCACGTACTAGACATAACACTGCTGAGCCCTACAACTGTAGTTTAGTCTGTGTGAAGAAACAGCCTGTGTGTAATAAGCATTGTAGACATGCTACAATGGCATAGATGACAACACTACGTGCAATTAACGAACTTTGAAAGAGGTCGTATTGTGTGCCTGAGGGAGGGTGGATGGTCATTGCTGATCACACTGCGACCGCCGCACAGATTAGGGCCACTGTTGCACCCAGGGTGTCAGCTAGGACCATGACTAACCATTTACTGGACGCTAGACTATGATCCAGGGTGCCGCCCCAGGCTACCTCACACCTCATCATCATGCAGCCCACCTCTGATGGTGTCACAAACGATGCAACTGGAGGGATGAATAGCGCAGAGTTGTATTTAGTGATGAGAGCAGATTTTACCTTGGCGCCAGTGACTGTCGTTTGCAAGTGCAGCGTCGATCAGGAGAGCGCAACAGCCAGACAGTGCACAGCAGTGACATAAGGGACCAACTCCTGGCATCATGGTCTGGGGAGCAATAGCCTACAATGACCGTATGCCTCTGGTGTTTGTTGAGGGAACACTTACAAAACATCATCCAGCCCGTTTTGTCGCCGTTCCTACANAACACTTACAAAACATCATCCAGCCCGTTTTGTCGCCGTTCCTACAATGCCAAGGAGATGTCTTCTTCCAGCAGAGCAATGCCTGTGCACACACGTCTTGTGTTACCCAACGCACTTTCGAAGGTGTTCATCAACTCCCCTGGCCAGCATGATCACCCAACCTGTCCCCCCATTGAACATGCATGGGACACGATGGGATGGCGTTCTGTGTGCTATGCAAAACCGGCAACAAACCTCCACCAATTGCAACAAGAGGTGGAATTAGCATGGAACACTCTTCCCCAAGAAGACAACAGCAGGACTGCATCATCGCTAAAGGAGGCTACACACGATACTGACATTGTTCAAAACACACTATGGGTTCGGTCTATTTATCATATACAGTGAACAACCTGTATAATTCTTCAATAAAATCTTCATTCATGAGGAACCATTGCATCCGCATGTTCATTTTCAATCTTCCACCAGTGTACAATCACAACAGATTAAAGAGGAGTCTGAAATATATATATATATATATATGTGTGTGTGTGTGTGTGTGTGTGTGTGTGTGTGTGTGTGTGTGTGTGTGTGTGTGTGTGTGTGTGTGTGTGTGTGTGTGTGTGT
>NQII01000217.1:464784-481986 GCA_002778355.1 Clitarchus hookeri | reverse complement strand
TGTGGTCCCACATGCCGTCTCGTAGGCGCCAGCGAAGTGCGTTAGGCGGGGGGTGGTGAGGGGGTGATGGATGTGAGCCAACGTCGTGCTATAATCCCTAACACGGCACGCAACAGTTTATTGAATTAAAACTCTTATAAAAATCTTGAAACAAAAAAAAATAAACATTTAATTTGTGGACACAAATCAAAACACTGTGGTACATGCTGAATACAGCTTATTTATGCAAGGAATCCCAATCACTGGTCATACTAGAAGTGTACACAATTTTTAATATTGGATGTTAAAAAATTCCATTACCAAACTTTGAGGGACAATGGAGAAGCCTAATAAAAAAAAAATAAAAAATCAACCATGTGATGCAAACTCGTACCGTGCGTGTTCTGAGCATGCACAGGTTAAGTACGAGGGCCGAGGAAGTTAGTGGGTGTGATTTAGAATAAAACAATGTTACATGTTGGGGATTACTTTACTAGCACAAGCAATGTTAACAGTAAATGATCACTGACCACCATTAGCTTATTGCAGAGCCGGTAGAGTAGTCGTCGACCGGTGTTTTTTGGAAAATGTGGCATGTCCTGTATGATTGTGTGGTTGCTGCATGCATTAAATTCATGCAACAAGTTCCATCTCAGAGTCAACAGGAGTCAAATAAACTAAGGCTTTCATGTATCCCCACAGGAAGAAGTTCAATGGGATGCGGTCCAGGGATCTTGCAGGCCAATTTGCAGATCCTCCTCGGCCAATCCACAGTAAGTGTTGGTGATTACTGCACAGATGGGGTCTGCAAAGTGAGCTGGGGGTCCCATCATGCTGACATGACATCTCTCAGATATGTAGAGGTACCTCCTCAAATAATGTCAGCAGGTGAACTTTCAAAACAGTCTATACATTGGCCAGGTGAGGTGGCAACATATAAAGTCCAATTAAGGAGTTGCCCAAGATACCGGCCCAAATCAATGATCAAAACGTCTCTGATGGCTCCGCATTACTGTACAACATGGATTTTCGTCTGCCCATACACAAGAGTTGTGTGCATTGTACATATCCTGAGTAAATTGAGCCTCATCTGTAAACAGCACAATTCTGGAAACTGTAGGTCTTCTTTAGCCTGTTGCAGAAAACGGCATACAAACTCCAAACAAGGTGGGTAGTAATCTGGTCCCATGATCTGTACATGCATGGGATGGAAAGGATGAAGCAGCTGTTTACACAACACAACCCATACTAAACTATGGTGAGCACACAGCTCCATGGCAATCACTCGTGTATGCAGGACTATTCTCAATGCGTAACAACACTTCTTCCTCAAAGTGAAGTTTATGCAACATCCGTGGTCTTCCTGCATTAGACCTACTTACCATCAATGAGCCAGTGACTCCCAGTGGATTGTGGATTGCAGTAAATGTTTAGTAATGAGGACATCCTCCAGGGAATCATTCGCGGTACATTCTCTGCATGGTGATACTACCAAGGCAACTCTGATTTGTGAACAGAATATTGCCAATGGCCATACATGTTCAATCACATTTATGTAACATTGGATGTGGTCAGTACCTGGATGGGAGACTGGTTGGGCATAACATGTGCCATTGGCTTCCCTCAGTTATTCACTGTACTTGCATTTGCTGTCACATTGCTTTTGCCAATAAAAAAAAGTAATCCCCAACATGTAACAATTTATTCTCAATCACACCCACTAACTTCCTCAGCCCTCGTACTTAACCTGTGCATACTCAGCACACACTCAGTATGAGTTTCAGCCACATGGTTAATAAACAATACCTATTTGTCGTGGGCTTCTCCATTATCCCTAGAAGTTTGGAGATTCAATTTTTGAACACCTGGTAAGTTGGCAAATGCATAAAGAATGATTTCATTACTTTATACTAAAGTAGGCCAGTAACAAAAATATTGTTTGGAACCACTATACCGACAATAAGCAAGCCTTTTGTAATTATTGTAAATGTTTATCTAGAGGTTTTTCGGAATTGACATCAAACTTTAAGCAAATCAAAAAACAGCATCTGGAAACGTTAATCATTGAATTGGAATAAAATATGCCACGTAACAGATGTAACGTAACCTAAATGTGAAAAATATGTGCAGTCCACTCCCAGTATTTCCACTGCTTTTAGTCGTCAAAAGCTTAACATTGTTTTTTTTTTTTACAAACATTAGACAAATTAAACAATTTTCCCCATGTTTTTTTTTACAAAAATAAAACATGGGGAAAATTGTTTAATTTATCTTACAATTTCATTTTTTTTTGCTGTATAAGTACTAATACTCTTTCCATTTCAATACTGGATCATGAAATAAAAATAGTGGAACTGGTACGAGAATCTGAAACTGCATTTCTCGGTATTCAACCCATCCCTACTTTTAAGATATATTGTGATCACTCAGTTTTACTATAATCACTATTACATAAAAAAATTGACATCAAACGAAAAAATTTAATGCAAATTAAAGGGCTGCATACTGATAATTTCCAGGGTGTGGTAGAAAACTCCACTGATACTACTACTCTTTTTGAATATCCTCAGTATTAATTCTCTCAGTTTCAGCCCCCATCCTCCACACAATCATGTTTTAAATGCTTTTCTTCACTTGTTCTAACCTGGATACCTTACAAAATACTTGCTGCCTTTCCTTCTTTAGACTATCATTTTTAGCTCATGTGGAAATTAAAATTTTAATAAATTAAAGTGTACTACAATGTTAACACAGTATTTACAAACTCTCAATGCATTTTGCTAAACTAAGTGGTGAACCAAGAAAAAAATAAAAAAAATAATAGTATGCTACAATTAAAAAAAACTATTACAGTAGAGCCGTATTACAATATTCTTGCATATAACATTTTCCTACATGTAACACTATTATTTCATGGTCATGCTATTTTTCCAGAAGGCCTAGTGGTTTTATTTCCTACCTATAACAGTGTCCACAATTTTCTTTTCCTGCATATAACATCAATATTTGTTGACTTACTAACAGCAAATCAGATGAAATGTTTTTCTCAGGTAAAATTTAACACAAACTAACAAAGCAGTAGCCTACAAACTGAGACTTAGGACAGCTATGGTCCATGTAATTCAGATCAATGACATTTCTGCATCACATGATTCAAATGAATATTTTAAAGAACTTTAAAAGAACCAATAGTCTTCCAATTCACCTTAAGACACAAACACTCTAAGCAGTTACTTTGTTATAAACCCAAATGTGTAACTAGCAAAATTACACGTGTTTTGTGCAAATTGATTACTATTTAGAGGTGATAGCATTAAACAAAAAAACTAAGAATTTTTAAGAGAATAATTTTGTTAAGGAGTTCACTTCTTTATTGTATGCATTCAATACGATGTTTCTCAACATATATGTAATACAAAATTTTTATAGGCATCTACTATAAAAATCTTTTACATAATTGATCAACTATTTATAGACAAAAATTGTTATAAATTTTTTTTGCTTGATTTGTCCCTACAGGTGTAATATTTTGTGTTTATAAAGATTTCCTTCATATAGCATTTTATTTTATGACCCTTTGAAAAACAATAAAACTATTTTATACTGCACTACCTTAGCATTTGAAAAGCACAATTACACAATCTAATTATCATACAAAAATACTAGAGCATCCAGGAGAAAACATTTAAAACAAATATATTTTATAAAAAGTTTATTACCTTGAGAATACACTACCATTCCCCAGAAATTTATCTGATGAAACGCATAGGAACACACCAAGTCCAGGTAACTTCTGGCTTGAAAACAAAGTATGAACAGTACTCAACACATTTGATATCCTTTGTTGCTCTTACCCTAATTCAGTAAGTGTACTTAATACTACTCCATACAAATTTGCAGTGAAGAATCTTTTTAATATTCACTTCACATTAGTGCACACCAAGTACTTTCAAATATGTAGTAACAGGTAACACAAACACTAGTGCCATATTTAAACTTGTTTCCCTACTTTTTGGGGAAACTTATTTCATAAATAAAAACATTCCAACTTCATATTGCCACATTCATTGCTGGTGGCTTAGGCAGCAGAGAATGCACCTCTTTTAATACCAAAATACTTTTGTTACAGGTATAACCGCACTTGTATTCAAATACTTTTGATACAAATGTAATAGCACTTTTCTCCTAATTATTTCCACTTACCGACAATACAGTATGTTTACCAAGACAAACCACAAAATCACTATCATAGAATATACAACAGCAATTTATTCAGGAAGGTTTATATTTAACATTTACAAATTTTGTACAAAAAAGAAATTACATTTTTAGCTGTGAAAATAATAGTGTATTAAATATAATTTCGTACAAGTCTCAACAGGTACTCTTACTTATATAGAAAAATAGTACATGAACCAAAATGTCTCTTTCTTATCTTTAGTAACAAAAATTAGAACACATTTTAAACAAAAAAATCAATCTCTCAAACATAGTGAATAATACCAAAATATAACTACACAAATTGATTACCTATCACACAAATTGATTACCTATCAGAACATTAAATAAAAAAACCAAATTAAGAACAATTAAAATACTATACTGCTTCAATTTTTATATATAATTTGTAAATGAACATGTGGTACAATGCTTAAGACAAAAAGTGAAAATTGAACTTTTTTATACAACTGACAGTCAGAGTAGATCACACTAAGAAAAGATAACAGTAATGTAGAGCTACAGTTAGGCAAACTGGAATAAACCTGATACTTCATACTGTCACATGATAATTTATTGTTATTCACAGTAAATTCATGATTAATGCCTAAAATGGCATTTTTGCAAATAATTGAATTGGCCTGCATTGTTTCTTTACTCATCTTGACGTCCTACCTCCAATTACTGCAGGAAATTCTACCAGTGTATTTTTAGGATGTGCCACATCAGTCAACATGTTTCAAACACTTTGTTTGTTTAATTATTTAACTGCAGTTCATCAACATCTGAATCTACATTTCCCACACCAGTGGCTTGCAAGAACTGAACCACAATGTGGTCACCAAATCTGATTTATAGTCATTGATCAGGCTGTATCATACTGCTATTCCACACCCACAGATACAAGTAACCATGTGTATTGACATGATCAACGCAACAACACTCATCTTTGAAGGTGTTTATTGCAATATGTTACAGTGCTGTACAGTGATGGGAGACTGTTTAAAACAAATTCTATGACACTACTTTCTTCTGATTAAATAATATATGAGCACGTTGTATAATGAGGTAGCCATAACACTTTATAATGAAAGTTTGAAGGTAGTAAAATTTTGTTGATGAAATTGTGAAACTTTAGAAATTTACTTTAAAGTCCCTGCAAATGTGTTTCCAAAAGGTTAAATGATTTTACTTACAGCACTTCATTTTTGTGAAATAAACACTGATGCCATGAAATTCATTATCATCCCTGATATTCTTATGGATTCACAAAATATATGCAATATTCCAGCATAATTACACAAAATGAATACATTTTTGTACATCTGCTACAAAAAAAAAACACCTCTTGTAAACACACACTTCCAAAACTATCTTTTTCTTCAGTGCTGCATAAATAGATAAATGAACACAAAAAATGCTGCTACAGCCATGATGAAGCACAACACATCATTGGTGGCAGTGGTTACCCTAATATTTGACAGTAAAGAAAAGCAGTTACACATGTCAAACATAAATTGAAAAGTTATTTTTTCAATGTTTGGTTTATATCATGTTCGTCGGGTGAACAAAAACACTATTTCCCACATAAACCGAGTTAAATGAGAAGTAAAAAACACAGGCTATAGTGTGAATGTGTTTCTGCCATATAGTTATTTACAATTACTTTGGATACTAAATTTTTGAAATTAAATTACAATGTCTTCTGGTGAAAATCCTTGGTAGACATCGGTGGTGCTTGCAGCTGTAGTCATTAATGTGAACTAGAAATGTTTGACCCACTAAGAAAGCATTGCAGAGGTTGTTAATTTAATGCATTGAATTGCCTTTTCTGTTAACTTCATCAGTGCCCCAAATGCTTGAATAGTATACCATAACAAAATGAGCTGTTATCAGTGCAAGTGCTGCTGATGTAGATTATTTTGCAATTTCCCTTATCATTAAATGATTTTCATAAACACTAACGTTTTTTTTTTCATTGAGTAAAAGGTCTATGGATACCAGTAGCTAATGTTAGTACGAGAGCAATCGCATAGCATTAAAATCAAACAGTTCTAAATTAATGCTTGGAACATGTTCCAGTGCTAGCTAATTCTAAAAGAAAATGACACCAATAATGCAAATAATCAATAAATTCTTAAGTTCGGTGTATCATATAATTTTTGGGGTGTAAACCATGCATGATTTTTAGTCTGTTTCACGTAATGTTTCTACACATGACTTTTGTAAGATTTGAGTGTGTGAAATAACATTTGACGTATACACAATTTAATGATTTTTATTATATTATGCAATGTTTCCTATACGGAAAAAAGTTTTTTTATTTAAAAAAATTTTTATTTAAAGTATATAATTAATAAAACCAATTTTTTACACCAAAATATAAAACCAGAAGGTTTTTCACACCAAAATTTAACACCGGGATGTTTTTTCATATTAAAGTATAACAGAGAAAATTTTTTTATACCAAAATATATCACAGAAATGCCAGGTTTTATTTACCATTTTTCATTGGCCCTATTAACTAACCCTGCACATCAACATTTTCATATACAACAAAGCATCTTCAAAAATTTGTTCCTTGTATAAAAGTATTCCACTTCCATCAGGCATATATCCTTTGAAGCACTGTATCATTTGTTCACTTACATATACTGCAGTGTATTTCGAAGCCAATTTTAGTGTGTTACGATGGTTACAACAGTTTGCTTACAAGCTAAGATACATCTACTAAATAAAGCAGTACCCAGACCTCTCAAAGGCATTCTACCCTTTATTATATTCAAAACTGCCTATAATACACAAGTAACAGAAATTTAAGTTACTCGAAACTCAGTTTTTTCCCAATCAAATTTGCATTAATCTATGGCAATTTGTTGAAATCTATTTTCTGTCATCAAAAATTACAAAAAAAAAATAAAAAATATATCCAACAATACATAAGAATTTCACACATTCTGTGACAAACTGAAACAAAACAAGTTAAGGCATAAAACTGTGCAAGCACACAATTTTCCTACAATTTGTACAATATTGTTCTATATGAGAATGAATACTAACATGAATATTAATTATATTTCAATGCCTAAAACACTGAAATAAGTCCTGTAAAACAAAAGTGACAGCAAAGAATACAAAGAAAATTTTTCAGAAATATGCAGTATCAAATCACAGAAAATATATTGCACACAATTGCAAACATAGATGCAAAAATACATGGGCGTGAAAACCCACAAACCTAACTGAATAAATTAATATTATTACATATTAAAAGTGAATTAAGGATCAACATTACAAACGCTGAAGAACCACATATTTACATAATTTACGAGTCTACAGAAAATCACAGATGAACACTGAACACATGTGATGTATGGTACATCTAATATTTTGTAAAAAAAAATTCACTCTTAATTTTTTATTTTTCTTAATTACTATGGGCTTTACTGTACAAACCTAATGTACAATGCATTTAATACATACATAAATATTTTCTACTTAATACAGCACCATTCCAAATTTTGCAATTTGAATTTTAAATGAAGTGATTAATGATTAACGTGCTACATATAACTAAGAATGCTTACAAAAAAGTTTATCTAGTATAATAATTAATAAATAAACAACATTTAACAGTGGCAAATTATATCTACCAATCAAACACATGGTAAACATTAATTAATACTCTGCTATAAACAGTGACCAATTCATCCTTAGTTATTGTTCGTATACCTGAAGAGTGTCTTTCAACTTGCCAACAATCTGGAATAGAAAACAAAGTAACAGTTAAATACATATTCAATAAAATGATTATATATATATATACACGACACACACACGTATATATATAACCATTTACTGCTGTAAAATTTTGTATCTGGAAGATATTTGCCATTAAAACTGTGCTTGTCTGTGCACAAATGTATACAATACACAAAATAATGCAATTGTAAAATAATGGAATTTACAATACATAAAATATGTCTATTTATTTAAGCACTTTGTCTCTACACAACAAATTCATGCCTTCCGAAAAAGATACACAAGCTCGACTTCAGGTGTATATCCCAAGCCAAGATCATCTTAGGATAACACTTCAATGCAGCAAAGACATAAGTGGAAATTACTAAAATTTTCAGATTAAAAAATATTACCTGCCATGAAGAGAAAAAAAGTTTACTGAATACAAACACAAGTTTGAAGAGATCACTAAATAAAAAAAAAACTCAAAGCTGATGAACTGAGTAATAAGTAATTATTAATTTGCAATAAAAGAATTGCCAATAATTTAATTTATTTATTGGGCAGTTATCACACAAAAGTTTGTAACAACTCTAATCTGAAATTATCTCCCTAATTATAGAAAAATAAATCTAAACATTACTGACTGTTGAAAGTTGGAGATTGTGGTTCATTGTAAATTAGGGTGATGCCATTTTACTTAACCTTCAGTTGTAAAAACATTTTAAAATTATGACCCATGCAATTAATTTTATAGTAAATTATAATTAACCAAAAATCTGGCAATTTAAAATTTTACAAAGCCAAACTTAAGCAGATTGTTTTAAAAATTTGCGAAATATGAGGGGCAGAGGGGAAATTCAATTCAAGGGTACACAGCATGCCTATTAAATTGGTTTAAATATTTATTTCACTAAAATTATTAAACAAAATTTTACATAATTGTTTGGTTTATAAAGGACATATTTAACCATTGCATGAACTTCACAGTATTTTAAAATGTTCAGTCTAAGTTGTAACATGTTAGTCCTATTTTTACACCATTAAATTCTTTGATAAAAAATTGCACAAATGCAAGATTGCTATTGAATTATGGCACTCAAAACTTTCCTCAGCAAATTACAAAGTCATACTTAGACACCAACCACATGTTGCGCAAAACTTTTAAATGTAACTGGCTATTACCGAGAGCCAGGGCTATGATAACACTAAAACTTACTTATGACCATAATAATGTCTCAGTCATCAAACAAGACAATCCTAAATAGCACAGAAAGGCCACAAAGCAACTGGCATGGCAAGGGGCATAACAAAACATTGCAGTATTCTGGCATGACAAGAATAGTGGGCAGAGTATCTAGAACGCTAGGAATATCTAAAGTGAAAATTTAATTGCCAAACAGTTTAATAAGTGCACACTGTTTGGCTTCCTTGCCACCCAAGTACTGCACAGAGTTATTATGTTAACAAGTATTCTATTTAAAATTTAAAGTTTATAGCATTTTTCTATGAAAGTTTAATATTTTACAATACATATTTTCTAAGAACAAATACTTTTAGAACATAAAACAACATTTGCAAATCCTAAAACAGAACACATGCTAACTGCTATAAGATGTAAAAACCCATTTTGTATTTGGTTGATAAAAAGCATAAAAACAAGAACTTTATAGGAAACAATTTTATTAATTCTGGGAAAATATTCACCAGTTAGGAAACAACAAACCTTGAAGGCCATTGCTAACAAGGTTGTGCCCTTTCAGATGGATCCACAACTCCCTGTCCAGAGGTCATGAACCCAAGCACAATAACAATCATGGCTGAGTTAAGCATGGCTGTACCAAAGCAATGTCAGCATGCTGTCAACTTGTAGGCAGAGAAACAGGGAGAGCCACTGCAGTGGAATCCCCTTAGCCAGATGTGGACAGAGAAGTCCCCACCCCAAAGTGACCACAAACCTACTATGCCATCCCTACCCTGCCATTTCACAAGAGTACAAAAGATAGTGTGCAGATGGGAATTATGCCCTTCTCCTCACTGATGTAACCACCTTGTTAGTGTCTGCAAGTACAAAAAGCTAACAGAGCTGCATGAAGTAAGAATGTCTACAGCAATAAAAGCATGCAGTTACCCCTAATAAGGTCAGTATAAGCCAGGTGCCCATCCCAAAATAAGGCAGTTTTAATATTAGCTACTATGAAATGAAGCTAATGAATGTTTGGATTGTTTATTATTTACAAACACACGGAACAAGTTAATGCAAAAAATTTGTAATCAAAATCTGCACATTTGTGAATGTTAATACAAAAAACCAAGAAAGTGTTGGTTTTTGCTTAAGATGCAAGCACATATTTTAACGGTGATACATTTCTGTTGAGACAATGGTTACTTGCCATAAATTTGTACATTTCATTGTGGCAAAAATTGTATGCTAAAGGAATTTATCACTTGCAGAATCTTTGATCACAAAGTAGGCAAAAGCATTACCTAGCAATGCTCTTTCTAGGATTTTCTATACTGGCTTCTAAAACCTACACATTAAAAATATGTATAGCATTAATTTATGTCCATGTGCTCATCATAACTAGCCACATTATCTTCTGGTCATGGTGGAAACTAGGTGTAGGTTTTGGGTCCTAATTTTACGGGTATCTGATCTAACAAGGGAAGCGATTTTACAAGGTAATTTTCAGAAACCATCAAAATATTGCAAAAAGGAACAATTAGTCAAAAAATGTGGCAGTGTTGGTCTGGAGTAAGCGTGCTGCCTGGCACCCACGCCCGAAGCTTAGTCTGCCCAGTGCATGACACTTGATGTCATGATGAGAAACTTTGTTCTACAACCACCCCTCTCCCAATACCTCTCTCCACCTAGCTATCTCTCATGATAGTAACTGTCTACAATCATGCACATAACAAACCTGGCCAACAACTGCACAAGTTACACACCGCACCTTACTCCCTTCAGCCTATAGTCTTGTGATTGCTTCCATGTTAGTCAGGCCCTGTAAACTCAAATAGGGAAAATGAATCCTTACCGAATATACCTGAAGTTCACATGTCCTATAGTCTTATTGCAATAAAATTTTTTTTTTGCATATTTAAACAACATTTACAATTTGCGCAACACGTAGATATACAATAATTTAAAAGGTAATTTTTCTCCTTAGATATTGTATAAACACATGCTTGGTTAAATATTTTCATTTAGATGGTACTAGCACAGCTGCCTTTGTGGTTCTCATATCAGTTAGTTCATGTCATGCGCAGTATCGTGAATATTTGCATGAAACCGTTTTGCTGTTGTAAATATTTTTGGCACATTATTTTTTGAATTTAACTAACTCCATACATTTTGTGGACCCAATAATAATGTCAGCATTTTCATCACGTTACGGTAATTGGGATTAAATTCCAATTGTAGGGCAAGTGTGTTATTTTACAATTTATTTCCACCAGGTATTCATGTGTTGGAAGCTAGTACAGAGATAATTTCACTTCACAGTCTTGGCTGCAGGCCTGTTGACAGCTCCAGACAGCTCAGATAGAACCAGATATGCGTTTTGCAGTGTTTGCATTCCAGAGGCGCGGGATGCTTTTTGCTGTACCTTGTCCGCGTGCCTTGCCAAAAGTGAAACGTGTGTTTCTAGCTGCAGAACAGTTGTGTTAGGGTTGTGGGCCAGTTTGTTAAGCCCAGCGCTATCTGAGAGATGAATTAACTAAACTTTGTTATTTTATACCCTAAGTAACGTGCAAGTTTGGTATGCTTCCACCACGATAACTCTTTGCAAGAACTCTAAAACATCATGATGTGTGTGGTGTGTGCTCTCCGGGGAAGTTTCTGCAGGACCATAAGTTTCCTAGTGTAACTGAATTCCACGTCATGTAGTAACGTGCAAAGGTAGTGACTAGTTTAGGAATGAGTATTTTCCTTTAATTCTTAAAGTTTCAACACTGTGCAGGGTCTTCTATTCCCTCCAAGATGGTGAGTACATATCACAGTAGAGTTCTCGGGTTGTACATGCTGTGTTTTGTTTTTTATCACAATCATGAGTTGTTAATTAATTTTAGTGATTTATTCTTGTTTGTTCTAGAGGGTTTTAGCTGTCTGCTTTCAGGTTTCCAGAGTTTAAGAACTCCACTTTTAGAGCTCAGCTTTCAGTCTCAATTTTAAGAATTATTCAATAGTGTCTTAAATTCAAGTTCTACATTTCGTTGACCCCACTGTATTCAAGTAATGTCTTACCACCTGGAGCAAGTAAGAATCTCCTGGTTTCTACCCGTGCTTGGAGAGGACTTTCATTTCGCTGCTATGTCTGAGCTAAGTGTTACGTGGATTTATTAACTTTTTTATTAGATTGTCTGAATCACGTGATCATGCCACTTTATATTACCCATGTAATTCTCAAAGTAAAGGAACTAATTTCTTGTTTTTATGGTTACAAACATTTGTTTTTAATGTAATGTTAATAACTTTGAAGTATGCTAATTTAAAAATAAATTATGAAGTCTATTATTCAAAGTTATTTTATATACATTGTAAGGAGTGCACTTCATGGCCCTATATTCTTTCTTTTGTGCTGCATTTATTTCACTTTCATTTTGATAGCTCAAATAATTGAATTGCAAGCTAATGTTGTTCATCACAAAAAATGTATCAATAAATTAAAACATTCATTCTAAAACTGCATATTATTTTGTTTTCATTTTTCTATATAAATGTTTATCTCTGGAGATTAACTAACCAATAAATATAAATATTGCTAGGTTAATTTTTAGGTCAAATGTATGTGGTGCATTTCAGTACCCCTTTCAATTAACTTCAAAATTTAGTGGCTTTAGTCGTGTCTGGGATTAAGATAGCAGAGCAACTTAATTTGTTTGTCAGCGTCCACAGTATAATATTTTAAGTTCAGATGATTATTAATTTTATATGATTTATTTTGACGCATGACATGTAGTTTCACTATTTCTTTTTGCTGCAACTCCATATCATCCCGTGCACATTAAGTGCCCCAGAAGATACTAACCCCGACCGGCCGCCATCCAGGCCAGCATTCTGCCTCCCAAGATACGGTGGGCGCCTGGAGAGCAGAATGCACCTCAGGAGAGAGAGCAATATAAATCGCCCCTAAGCAAGTGGTAGATACCGCCAGCACACCAGGAAACTACCCCCTTTCCAGCCTTCCCCGAGAGATCACAGCCAGTGCCACACCACCCACAATGGGAGGAGTAAACCCGCAGGAGTTGTCTAATGGATGAAGGAACCACACACATCTGCTGGCCATGTGTATGAAAGCCATACACCGCCGCAGAACGGCAGTTGATACCAGTACCTTGCCTTAAGAACTAGTCATGCTAAGGCTCTCTACTGTCTTGTGAGGAAATGCCCAGCTATCACCAGTAACCAACGCCGGACTTTAAACACGTGCTGCAGCCCCGAAGAGTCGTTCCCTCCCCTGAATATGACACTTGACGTCAACCTACACTACCCCATCTCCCCATTAAGTCCCTCCAGGACAACCCAGCTTCAGTTAGGGTACAGTTGTTTTGACGGCAACCTAATTTGTTGCTCTAGCTCATCAAGCAAGCCCTTCAGGCAGGCTCTTCAAGCCAACACACCCCTTCACCTGCCTTTTGTGATATCTTGTCACCTTCTGTAAGTTAATCAGTGTATTGATTCAAAGCAGGAGTGTACGGGTCACTGTGTTATATTCTGGATGGAATAAAACTTGTCTACTGTCTAACCACAGTCTGTTCCTTCTTGAGTGAACTGTACCTAGTCCTTCCTGATAAGTGTCACCACGCAAAGGAGCAGCAAGGAACCGCGGTTTGTGAACTGTTTTCCGAATCTAGAGGAGGACTGTGATCTGTCCCCTAAAAGGACTTGGCATATGTCACCCGAGACAAAACATTTGATGGCCACTTATAATATGGACCAGGTATGCAAAGGTACCTGGTGCGAACGTACGGTAGGGTCCCAACCACTAGCAAGAGACACGATGACGAGGCTAGATCTCACTCGTCAGTTAACCCACTCCATCCACTGCGTATAGACCTGCTGGAAGGAGTGCCAGGTCTGACAAGGAGAGATCTACCCTTTCTGGGTTACACTTAGCTAGAGGTATCGTTGCCTGCCACCCCAGTGCGGACGTGAACTGGTAGCACCTTTTCCTGGTAAATGCCATTCACCCACAGAATGGGAAGTGGAGCGATAGAAAGGCAGCTGCTGTCCTCGTCGAGAAACAGACACTGCTGAAATCCCTGGGAACACGCTCACGCCGCCCGTCAACTGTTGAGACCTCACCTCATAATTCACCTCTTAATTTGTTTGGCCCCTTGGTGAAGACCCCCTGCGCTGCTCACCCCATCGTCCAGTACCTCCGCCTAGGCCTACCCCTGGTGCTGGGCGTCGAACCCGCCAACGACGCTGGTCTACCACAGCCAATCGCTGATAGCAGGCTGGATGCCTGCCTTTGCGAAGCCAGCCACTTGCTGGAGCCACCAAGCTGACGCTGCCGCCGTTAACCAGCCAGGTAGGTAGACCTCACCCGGGACCTTCACTGACTGTACTCAGCCCATGGCAGTAAGGCACATAAGAGGTAAGACAGCGGCTCCGCCAGCGGCTCCACCAACGCCAACCAGCCAAAAGCCTAGTCTAACCCAACTAGACCATGCTGTGCAGGCTGCCTACCCACCCTACCCTATTCAAGGGCACAGTCATGGCCAACTGCCAGATCCTACAGACGCCACCTCATTAAAGTCTATGCCCCGAGCCAGTGTGTCCGACATGGAAATAAAAACGTAGTAGACATCGGAACGCTCCAACCCTTCAAGCTATCATGCGTCAATACTGGAGAGGGTTTTTGAGTTGATGCATATGCATATTGTAAGTAGAAGCATTGCTGACACCACCCTGCCATTTAATTCCCCCGCGAGCACCTACTGTTGAAACGCGCCACGGAAAACGCGTGCGGTGAGGATAAGCCGGCCCAGAGGACAGATAGGTAGTTTACACGTGTCAAGGTTGCCTGGGACCCCACCCCCACCCCGAGAAAAACAATGTGAGGAAATTATGACACGTGCGAAGGAGGGCAGAGCTAATATATCGCCGAAGAAATACCAAGGTAAGTTGAGTTTCACCGATACAACGCTATTTACACCAGAAAAACGCTGGCGGAGCGTGGCAGTAGTGCCACGAGTCCACATCCTCCCCTAGCAAAACACAGGAGAACAGAGACAATCGTCGCGAAAATGCCAATGTAAGCTAAAGTTGTGCTAACGTCGCGCGAGTTAGCAGAGGGAGAAAGGCTGACAGCGTTTGGCGGTGGCCACTGGCACGCACCACCCCCTTCCCCCTCATGACATGTGTAGGAAGTGGGTCATTGTTCAATACCTACCACCCCCCTTCCCCTAGCGAGTGAAGCCACGTGTAAGGTTCAAAGGGGGAGTCCAGAGAGTTTAAAAGCCAATTTGCGGGACAAGGAGGGGGTCAGTTGCATCAGATCAGTTGAAGTAAGTCGTGACGCCGAGAGGCGTACGTCGGGTGGTGGGGCTCCCCGGAGCCCCTCATCAGAAGCAGTCAGTCAGTGATACCCCACGCCAGAAGGCGACGGGCGTCAGGTGGGGGCCCACTGGAGCCCCACGTCGGAATAGACAGTCGAACCAGTGCATCAGTTGTGTCAGTCGGGTGCGTGATATCGCACACCGAGGCCAGGGTTCGGAACCTGGCAGTCAGTGAGTGAGGGTGAGTCATATCACCACGCCGAGAGGAGAGTCAGTGATGTAGACAGTCGTCCAGTAACTCCGTGCGCCGGGAGGCGCTGGACCAGAGTCAGTTAGAATCAGTCAAAACAGTCTTATCACCTAATCCAGACGTGAAGCGCGAGACCGAACCAGGGAGTCTAGTGGTGGCCTCACAAGAGGCACCACCCCAAGAGGAAGTAGACGTTGCCGGATGGCGGCGGAGTATCATGTCGGGACGCAGAGGGCGATACCGAGAACAGAAGGGGAGAGAACACGGAACAGCCAGTCCGAGGGCCCAACTCACCAGACCTCAAACTACCGCCGGAACAGCAACCCAACAACAAATACAGAAAAGTACCAATGTCGCCACTCAGAGACATGTCCCATCGCCTAGTGTCCGCCTAGTGTCCCCCAAGATGTCCGAAACGTTAGCCAGATCACTGTAATCAGTCCTTCAGGCTCACAACTCGCAGGGTAAAATCTGTATGTCTGAGACAAGTGCGTAGATTCCCGGGACAATATGAGTATAAGTTCCGGGATTGTATGAGGGTATTCCCAGAAAAGTAGTGGTAGTTTCCGGGAATGTGTGTATGAATTTCCGGTCAAATAAACCTGTTAAAACCAGGACGTTATGAAGTTATCGTTTGATATACCCTATTCAACATTCAAGGCGCACACAGTCTGCGCCAGAGAGGTAACTCGGACCCTATGAACCATCATGTACATCATATCACAAGGAGAGTAGCATCATAGTGGCGCTCAAACATGGGACTCGCGGCATAATTAACTAAGGTTAATTTGACAGAACCAGGCCAGCACTATGCTACAGGAGAAAGGCCAGGAGAAAACCCCTGTAATACTGGACTTCGGGGAGTAGAGAAAAACCCTGTTGCGCCCAATCCAGTTAGCCAGGAACATGTCCAAAGTGGGAGATAACATAACCATCGCTGGCAAAACCTCCACAACTGCCATGGTATCCGGNGAACATGTCCAAAGTGGGAGATAACATAACCATCGCTGGCAAAACCTCCACAACTGCCATGGTATCCGGAAACCCAGAAACGAGGTGTCACATTGCCTCGTGTAATGGTGCAGGCCAGTTTTTAATTGACTGCGCACATTGCCAAGGTTGTTTCCACTACCGCTGCCTGGGGTGGAATGACGAGCCTCGGTACACAGATGGCTTAAAATTCAGGTGTGAACAGTGCCGCCAACATCAAGCTGCCCACTGCGACTGAATCGCGTGTCCAGGTCGTGGAATAAACACAGTCAGGTGTATAACCTGTAATCAAACTCTTCACCACGGCTGAATCGGGTGGTCTGATGAAAGGTTTACCCACCCTGAACTTGTGTATCATTGTGTAATGTATCAACTAGCTGAACAATACAGACTGACTAACCCAGCTACCCACAGTGTGCCATCAACCCATAACCCAGATGGCCTGCAATTGCCCGAGTTCGAGAGAGACAGAGAGAGAGAGAGAGAGAGAGAGAGAGAGAGAGAGAGAGAGAGAGAGA
>NQII01000217.1:439560-464442 GCA_002778355.1 Clitarchus hookeri | reverse complement strand
GTACATTGGTTTCTTACACCATAAATTCGACTTTCGCGTGTTTGCTTCGTTCTTTCGTACATAACCAAAAAAAAATATCGCGCGCATGCCTCCACAAGAAACGTAAACATCATAGATATATGGATTGTTTATATTCTGTAGGTTTTGTCTTCGCAAATAATATTGCAGCAAAGTTGACTTATACTACGTAGAGACCTCTGGTGTGAATATACAGAACTATGTTTCCGATATAACTGAACAAATATGCAGTTGTATGTCTGATGTGTTACTACGCTATGGCGATACTACATATGAATGCCGTTTCTGTTTAAAAACAATAATAAAAACGGAAGTTCTAGTTTCCTTTGAGGTTAATTTTGTATCCATTGTTTTTTTTTGTTAATCTATTGGCGCACGTACATAATTATTACACTGCGCAATGAATAACAAACGTAAAAACGAAAGTAATGAAGACTCAGTGTGTAAGAAACAAAGAAAACATGTTGTAAATAGTGTACAAACGAAATTAGACATTATCGCGCAATCGGAAAGTGGCAAATCACTTGCAGCTATAGGACGGTCTTTCAACCTGAGCCGATCCACTGTGCGTTCTATCGTAAAAAGTAAAGGAAATATAAGGGACTATGTTATAAATTCGGGAAATCTTTCTTCTAAAATAATTTCAAAACGGCGGGGTGCAGCGATGGAAGAGATGGAACGGTCTTTAAAAGTGTGGTTAGACGATCAACACCAGAAAAATATCCCTATCAGCCTTGCCATAATTCAATGCAAAGCTCTCAGTTTGTTTGAAGATTGGAAAAAACAGCTTGGTGAGTCAGCTGCTAATGCTCCAGAGTTTAAAGCGAGCAAAGGCTGGTTCGACAAGTTTAAGTCAAGGGCAGGACTGCACAACATAACATTTACAGGGGAATCTGCCAGTGCAGATACTGAAGCTGCCGAAAAATTTATAAAAACTTTTGAGAACATTGTTGACGAGGGAAATTACTCATCTCACCAAATTTTTAATGTTGATGAGACGGGCTTATTCTGGAAAAAAATGCCTTCAAGAACTTACCTGGCAAAAGAAGAGGCTGTTGCACCTGGACACAAGGCATCTAAAGACAGACTGACACTTCTAATTGGTGGTAATGCTGCAGGAGACTGTAAACTAAAACCTCTGTTAGTGTACCACTGTGAGAATCCCAGGGCTTTGAAAGGAAACCCCAAAGAAACACTGCCAGTCATATGGAAATGGAACTCAAAAGCTTGGGTTACTTCAGCATTATTTAAGGACTGGTATGTAAATAATTTTGTCCCTGAAGTGAAAAATTATTGTAAGCAAAAGAATTTGGCATTCAAGGCATTGTTATTGTTGGATAATGCACCCGGACATCCACAAGCATTGAGAGATTTATGTCCAGAGGTAAAGGTCATATTCTTGCCTCCAAACACCACAAGTTTAATCCAGCCAATGGATCAGACTGTTATTTCAACTTTCAAAAGATATTACATGAGGAGAATAATCGACAAAGCTGTCAAGGCAACAGATGGTGATGGAAGACCCACTCTAAAAGAATTCTGGAAAAACTACAATGTCCTTAATGCTGTCACCAATATTTCTCTCTCTTGGAAAGAAATAAAGTCATCTACAATGAGTGGTTGCTGGAATAAATTGTGTCCTTACCTGGTGCCAAATTTCAGAGGTTTTGAGGAGACCCCAGAAAGTGCAACAGAACAAATTGTTAAAGTTATGCATCAGCTGGATCTCGAGGTTACTTCTGAAGATGTTGATGATCTGATGGCCTCACATTCAGAGCCATTGACAAATGAAGATCTACTTGCTCTTCAAGAGACAAATTCATCAGCATCCACAGCTGCTCAAAATAATGGCTGTCCAGGACAACCAACAAAAACCCTTACAGGGAAAAAAATCAACGATGCTTTAAAAAACCTTGAACATTTTTTAAACATCATTGAAGAAAATGATCCAGATGAAGAGAGAAGTTCTCGAGTTCGTCAAGTTGTTGAAGCAGCTACAATGTGCTACAGACAATTGTATGAAAAGAAGAAGGGTGGCGTTCAACTGTCGCTAAATAACTTTTTCTGCAAAGCTGATAAGTTATCAACACCAGGTCCCAGTGATTGTTAAACCGGCTATGTACAATTCCAAAGAGAGCTGAATCTGTATGTATGTATGTACNTCAGCTGGATCTCGAGGTTACTTCTGAAGATGTTGATGATCTGATGGCCTCACATTCAGAGCCATTGACAAATGAATATCTACTTGCTCTTCAAGAGACAAATTCATCAGCATCCACAGCTGCTCAAAATAATGGCTGTCCTGGACAACCAACAAAAACCCTTACAGGGAAAAAATCAACAATGCTTTAAAAAACCTTGAACATTTTTTAAGCATCATTGAAGAAAATGATCCAGATGAAGAGAGAAGTTCTCGAGTTCGTCAAGTTGTTGAAGCACCTACAATGTGCTACAGACAATTGTATGAAAAGAAGAAGGGTGGCGTTCAACTGTCGCTAAATAACTTTTTCTGCAAAGCTGATAAGTTATCTACACCAGGTCCCAGTGATTGTTAAACCGGCTATGTACAATTCCAAAGAGAGCTGAATCTGTATGTATGTATGTACCCACTGCAATTAGTCAAATGTTTGTGTGTGTAAAATGTGTCTTTTCGATTGTTTGAACTATTAGCTATATATTTAAACACTTTTAAATAACTTTGATGCATGATCTTGTTTCTTTGTGTGTAAATATATTGTTTTGAATATTTTTTTTTGTTTAGTTACGTTTTTTTTCCCATCTAGGAACGGAACCTCATTTATCACATTAAAATAAGGGTTCTACTTTCATACATTTCAACTTTCATACACAAATTTAGGAACACATTGTGTATGAAAGTAGAGGACTGCCTGTATTCACCTACGGCCCGGGAGCAAACAAGTGTGTATGGCGCAACCCATCAGATCCTGCAGATAGAGGGATTAATAGCCCTAGACATTCACGTAAGTAATACAATTACTCGGGCAATTACTCAGGCAGAGTTTATAGCACATAGGGGAAAACGTCATTATGGGGCAACCTTGGCTGTGCCAACAAGAATGTATAATTGACTGTAGGCAACACACAATACATATAGGCGACAAGAAGCATATGAAAGTGAATTGGGACAGGAACCCGGATGAACAAATGTCTCCCCAATAAACCCAGAGCAGGCAGATTTCCCATCAGGGGAAGGTTGTTAATCGGTTGACATCTAAAACACTGCAAGGACCTGAAGACCCTTGACCTGACCAAGGACCAAGCAGAAAGAATCCAAAAATGTTGAAACAACAAAGATTACAGCAAAATGGGTGCAGCATGCACATACTTCCAAGTGATGGTAGTATACAAGAGCTACAACAGCTTCATGGTTTTTAGGTAAGATAATAGGATGTCTAGCTGAAAATTTTATGTTTGCATTTGAAAAACGTCCGCCCACCCTGACAACACCATGTGGATCCTAGAAGGGTGCCAAGCACTGCATTAGTGGTGAGTAAGGCTTTCCTTCCCTAATCTATTTCAACTCTTCTTGGAAAGAAACATGTTATATACATTATGACTAGTTTGCTTTTGGCTTTTTGTGATGAAACGCCTGATGTATAACAAGTTTGAGCCAAACTGGAGTCTCTCACAATACGTTAAGTTCATCAAGAGTTGCATGTGTAGCTACTAACACTAAGTGACTTCAGCTAGGAGACATCTTCCTTTGTTTGAGTTTTGGCGGATACAAGCCATTGGTCAGGAGGGTCCACAAACCAATTAGGGCCTGCCACCACAGATGAGAACGAAAATCATGTGGAAACATGCCACAAGTTTCACAGTTAGACGGGTTGTCTTGTGAGATCACATGTTTCCAGGACTGAGGAGGGACCCACTCCTAGATTTGGGCAACACAGTTTACCACAAATGCTTTTAGTAGGGAAGGCTGTGTCTTGATCCAAGTCAGGGTTACACTGGAATCAGTCCAGGTATGAATGGCAGTGATATTGAGGTGTCTGAGCAGAAATGTGTGGCAATGGTGGATCAGCTTAGCCAAAAAGTGGGCTCCACATAGTTCCAGATGGGGTAGACACACTTGTTTTAGGGGTGCCACCTTTGATTTCAATATTTTGAGATGCACACTTGCATTCATTTAAGTATCCACAACCCTCAAATACACAACAGCTGCATATGCATATTAAGAAGCATCTGAGAAGCCATGTAACACTACACTGACTTCATCTGGAGACACAAAGCGAGGTAGACTAAGTGTATCTAGTTCTGCCAAACCCTCAAATTGACTACTTCTCCTTAGTAGGCGATGGTAACATATCATCACATCCTAATCCCCGAGTCCATAGCTACTGCAACAATATTTTGACCCACACCATTATCGGAGACAACCAACCCATTTGATC
The DNA here is from genome assembly GCA_002778355.1 of Clitarchus hookeri. NCBI lineage: Eukaryota > Metazoa > Arthropoda > Insecta > Phasmatodea > Phasmatidae > Clitarchus > Clitarchus hookeri. The sequence goes on along the minus strand of NQII01000217.1, from coordinate 460,009 downwards.
ATATATCCAAGCAGTTTGGGAGAGAGCAAAGCGTTTGGTCGGGACTCTAGTATTGATGCTTAAGTGATAAGATAAGGTATCTTCTACTGGGTTTCATTGTAAACCCAAAACATTCACAATGGACCCCGAGGAAAAGTTGTGAACCCTTGGACACACTCGATGAGGCTCAGGTATGTCATCCAGAATTTGAGACTTGTTACTCTACCACTTCCCGAGCTCAAAGCCACCACAATGTAAAGAGTTCACACAGCTTATCTTTCAATTAACATGCTTCCTTCACAGAGTTAGCACCCAATACAATGTCAACAAATATATGGCTGAGAAGCATCATTTCTATGAGAGGATATTGATGACCGTCAATAACTGGCGTAAGGTGCAGATCACAAGAAATGGAGACAAACTGTCTGTATGTGAATGTATTAAGTTGAAAAACCTGAAGTAGGAAATTGGAATCTTCATGACAGAGAATCAGCTGGTATGGTCTATGATCTTTGTGGATCAATATCTGCCGGTACATCTGTTTTATGTCATATGCGAGGACAACCTTATAAAGTTTAAAACGCAAGATGACATCCACTATATAATTCTGAAGTTTGGGTCACGGTAGAAGAATATCATTGAGAGACACTGTTCAAAGTTTTGGCACTCCCATCAAACGCCACCCTAAGTTTCGTGGTCGAGCTTGAACTTTTGAACACACCGTGATGAGGTATAAAACAAGTAGGGGTTACCTTACCATCAACCTGTTGTGTAGAAGTAACATAAGGTTCCATAAGACCTGAATCTGTATAATCCTTGATATATTATTTTCATCTCAGGATGAGAGAGAAGCTTCTTTTCAAGGGCATGATGTTTAAATGGAAGACAAACCTTGTATCGACCAGAAAGTTCTAGTGTATCTAGAAAATGAGTTTTGTATAACTCAGCATTTGGTTCCTTAGCTATAAACTGTGGAGGCTTTTCCACTTCCCAAAAAAGGTTTAGCATCTATTCCATAGATTCCTCCATCCCCACAAACACAAAACAGGGAAACCAGACCCTTATCAAGTTCGGCACAAGATTCGGGGTACTCCCCCGACAGCATGCATCCAAGTTTGGATTCGTGCACTACAGACATGCGACTGCCTAGCTCTAGACGACCACTCGTACACATCCATGCATAGACGTCAACGCCCAGCAAGATATCAATATGAGCAGGTTTGTCGAAATGAGGATGATCTAGTGGAAGCAAGCGTAGTTTGGTGCGGACACATGGATCAACAACTGCCCGTGGCAATTTACTGACAATTTTTGACACTACAAATAGGGAGTGAGTGAATGTACACTGGGTATCCACTGAGGCTTGAATTTTACAATCAATTGCTCCTTTTAAATTGACAGTATCGTGTAATAGGCAAAAATCCCTATCATTAACTTTCTTTAAAAGTAAACAAAGAACATTTTCTGCAGCTTCAGTGACCAATGAGGCCTGAGCTGCACAATATAAAAGACAATGCATTACATGGGTTTGGTTGTCAGCTTCATAGATAGAAACAACAGCTGTAGACAGAAGTACAGATGTACAATAGCAAGCTGAAGTACCTATAAATTGTTCACCATGTGAATCATGACCACTACCTTCATCACCTGGTTCTGGAAATACATGAGGGTTATAGGTATCATGAAGAAGGGTATGATGTCTGTTTACATTTAAAACTCTTATGCGTAGACTAACAAGAAGTTACTGAATGAGAATATCCAAAGCAGTTGAAACCGTTTCTTCGACCTGGCTAAGAGTTGTCCCTCTGAAGGTAAGGCATTTATGAATTGTGAACATTTGTAGACTGAATGAGACTTTTGTTGGCACAATGCACAGGGTTTAGGTGAACTTGTCTCACTGTTGGCCGCGAACACAGACTTGGTTTGTTGAATTGTACAGTGATGCTTGTTAAGAGAAGGGGTTCTGTGTTTCCCTCGACTCTCCAGCCTTAGTTCCTATCTCATTTGCACAGTCCAAGCAAGCAACCCAAGTTTGCAGGAAATCAATGACTTCAGAGACCTTGGACGTAGTGTTTTTCCAGAATGGGAATTTCCAAATTTTGTCCAAAGTCCCACATCAAGTTTCCTCATTAGCATTGTAACGAGGACTGGATTGTTTTCAGTAATGTCACAATCTAATCCCTCCAGGGCACATGCATTCTCATTGAATGTAATTACGAAATGCCCAACATGTTTGTGGTTGGATATGTTAACTGTCTGAAGATCATTAATTCGATTGATGTATAATGAAGTGAGTTTCCCAAGATTCTGGTATTGTGATGTCAAAATGTTCCAGGCAACTTAAATGGTTCTCAGCAGTGACAAAGTTTTTTCACCAATTGCAATGCTTCTTCCTTTAAACAACCCATCAATACTGGAACTTCTCCATGTCGGCCAGGGACGGATGTTCGTGAATTGTTGTCTGATATAATTGGGAAAAGATTGGCCATTACTCCCATTGACTAGCAAAGCCTGGCGAGTTAACTTTTGGGAGTCAGAAACTATTGTAGCAGACTGATTTATAACAACCTGCATTGTGAGAAATGTCACGCGGCATTTCGTGTTGGCAAGTGCAGTAGAAAATTAGTCATGTTTGGATACTAATACCGTTTCATTAAATTCACCAGGTACTAGATCCAGCATAAGTATTTCATCACATAATGTATCAGGAAACCCCTCAACCATGTAAAGGTGAGTGCCAAATGTATTTACTTCATTAAAAACTTTCAAGGTGATTTCAGTTGCTTTGACTAGAGCCTGAACCCTCTCGGTTACGTGTTTTAACTTCACTTCCTGAAGCTTGAATTTAATAAGGTATGCCTTGAAGCCCATTGCAAGTATCACAATAAAAAAAACCAGGCGAATATAAGGTTGCTTAACCCGACTTGAGAGAATAAGTATCCTTATCAACAACGGTACACAAACAAGTTTCACACACCAGCATGTAAACACAGCAGGATACAAAAAGAAAAGACACAACAAAATTTAAAAACAATTACCACAAAGAGATGAGAAATACAAAACCAGGACAAAAAACACCTGCATGGTAACATGATCAAAAAAGAAAAGGGACAAAAATTGTTGAATGGACATTCAACGGCATCACAATAACTTCAACATCTTTGTTCCTTGCGAGGAGGTTTTTGTGGTGAATTGATTTTGACGGCGGCAGTTTCTTCTGCACGTGGCAACATCTCATACATACAACACTTATACAAGCAAGAGAGAGAAAATCGCTAGTTTGAGTTCCACACGGAAAACATATCCAGCCCCCGAAGGAGCAAAATTTTTAGAATAAAGCTCCTTGCACATAAATTCAGCTGGACAACCAGCGAGAACACGACACGGGAAACTTACTTGGTCGCCATCTTGAGATCCACTGCTCTTCCTAGCAGCACGATCTACTTCCAGAATGGTTGTATCCTTGCGCTCATACCAGATAGGTCCACACGCAAGCACAAGTATATAACACAATCACAATATCACACACAGTTATTAGGCTTGGAAAGTTACACAACTTCTTTTGAAATAAATTCATATTTAATTTTTAAAAAAAAAACCTGTCTATTTGCTTCAGATATATTTAAAAAATGACTTGACACAAAAAACTCACTTTCAGTGGAATCTTAGGGTTTTTTGTCAGCCAAAATCTGTCTACTACAATATCACAAGGCCATTCTCAGGAACCAAAATGTATTGTAAAATTTGGGCCCAACTGTACCACTCCAATATGCTACACCACATAAGAAAAATATCAAAGCACCATGCCAGTGGTTTCTAGATGTGTCTTGTGCCTTGCTGACATCCAGTCAGGTGACATAGGGACTGGGTTTTATGGCTTGTAATTGGTGCCTCAAGGGGAATCAATGCCAGCCCAGGTGGATGAAGTTCAGGTCACTTGGGTGTGATGACCAACTCAGGCTCCTTCAATTGTAGGTTTATGCTGGCTGAAGTAAGAAGACCTACCCAGAAAGTGAAAACCTGTGGTTCAGAATCATTAAATTGGCAGTATCCTGGTGGAGTCTAGTCCACGATACAAAAGGGCTCTTTCACATGCATGGAAATATCCATAATCTTGCCAAGTAAACAACATAGTAAGAAGAATGTTAGAAACTCCTAGTGACTAAGAAGGGCATCATGCAAAGTTATACCCCATCAGCAACTCTGGTGCTTGAGAAGAACCTGAGAATGAAGCACCAACTTGCAAAACCAGGAATCCCATGACAACAGGGACTGCTCCACGACTTTTGATGTTTAAGACAATGAATTTCAGAACCTTCTGTGTCTTCCCTTCCCCTTCACACACTTCAATGAGAATATCTCAGCAAGAATATTATGAATCAACCAATAACAACTCTTAATAATTCCAACAAATTTTCACACATTTTCAGTTCTGAGCTAGGTGAGGATGACTATTCAATTTATCTTTCAAAACTGCTGCAATTGTGTATAATATCTCTTGAATTAGAATTATTTTTTCATAGCTAAATCTTATATCTTCATCCCTAAACACTCCAAGTCATGGTCAAGACATTGAAAAAGTAAGCTATGTCTTTGAAAGTTTTTACTCTATACATTTTTGACCAAAGCAAGCTTAATTATAATTAAACTTTTCATTCAGCATACTAGATTATGCAACTTGCTAACATGTGGGCAAGTAACAGTGTCCTAATTTTGTTTCTGCACTATTCTCCAAACAAACATTCTGTTGCTAATAACAAATTACACTACCTATTTTGTGGGCAAATATAAGTGTGTTCATAGTTTCTCCAGTTCCATGAATTATAAAGTAACAGAACGAATAAATTTTTTAACTTTTCATTGTTTGAATGGTTTTTAAACCTTTAAGGTAATAAAAATTTCAGTTGAGATTAATGAGACTGCAGGATTTGATATTGATATTTCTTATTTAGAGGAATGTGAATATGACCAACATTGTGGTTATTATGTTTGTTGTTCAGAATTGTGATGATGTGAACTATTTCATCACTTTTATCCAATGCCAATATGTATATTTTCCTAAATAATGCTCCCAATTTTGAACAGAAGATACTTATATTTTACAAAATTACCATGGCTGAAAATGGCCAGCAAATATATTTTTCTCTAAAATATTTTGGTTTTTTTTTTTATATCATGAATGTTGTTTTTATGATGAAGTGCATATTCTAGATTCAGTCTTGCAGTTGGCATTCTTGGGCATACAATGGAAATTTTTGTTATTGCATAGACTAGATGAATGGCCAAAGCTGTTTTGAGCTGCTTTGTTTTGCAGTCATTTGAGGATGACCTGTGTCTCAAACTTGTGGTGAAATTAGTCCTTTCTCCTCCCCTAGTAACTTGTTCAATCATGGATGTATGCACATGGCAATGATTGGACACTTATGGGAACAGGATAGGATAGGGTTTGCATATGTCTGGGCACAAAGCATGCAGAAGTGATCACATACAATAAGTGAGAGAGATTGGTTGCCATCTGTTGAATGCAGTTTGTAGATTCTAGAAAGGGAAGGGGGAGGAGCATACACAAGTCATAAAGAGAGCTTATGTTGACATGGGGATAACTAGTTGTATGCAGTTTTTATGTGAAGTGTAAATTGTACAAAGTCCTAACTCCTGAACTTAATTACATACACACAAAATTCATTGCAATGTTTTTTTAGGTACATAACAGTTCATATGTACTTATTACAAAAAATAAAATAGAATGAATTGCAAAAGATTGTTAAAACACACACTGAGTCTGCTATATGTTAATATGCCCATTGGCTAGGCATTTGTTTAACAGCTGCAATCCAAATTTAGTTCTATTTTTGTTATTAAACTGTACATTCACACTCAGCATCATTGTATGGTATTGTTAGCACAGACAGCATAACTTTTGCCAGCCTGTCAAACTTGGAGACTTCATCTACACCAACAATCTTTCTTATACTAGCCCAATTTACATTCATGGAGTTATCAGCACTCAAATTAGGTTTAACATCTCCAAACTGAAGTTCAGTGAACTGTTGCTGCAGTTCATCAATACGATGATTTTCTTTTACGAGCAAACAAACTGAAGTCATCAATAAAATACCTTGAAATCAAAGCACAGTAAAACCTCGTTTATCCGGACTACCTGGGACCAAAGGCAATCCGGAAAACCGAAAATCCAGATAATCCGGGTAATAAGCAAAACAAATCCTTAAATAAGCAGACTTACTGTTTATTACGATAAAAAACTATGTTTTGTAACAAAATTACATAGAATTGTTTAAAAGACATTAAAAAAATATAAAAATTACTTTTCACATAATTTCCTAACAAAGAATTTGTCCACTGTCTTCTGTTTCAAACACCTGTTGCGTTTGAATTAAGCACGGTCTCGCAAACGCTTTATCATTACTAGTTCAGCTGGAGTGGTGTCGGGCTAACGTTCCAAGTACGCCATGATGTTTGTCAGCTGGTCCACAGCATCTGCATGTGTTGTCCGCTGTTGCGATGTGATTGCTCCCTCCTCGTCCACATCATCATCTTCCTCACTGTCTGCTGTAGATATGCATGCCGCTACAATTTCTTATTCAGTCATAGTGCCATAGCCAATGTCATTGTTGTCTTTCAGCCACTCGCTGACGTCTTCCATATCAACATCTGAGCACCCACTTATTGTTCCTAACATTTGCAGAAGGTCGTCTGCAGTCACTTGCACCAAATCATCGCTTGACATTTCATTTGTAGCACAAATAGCTGGCCACAGTTTTTTCCATTACTTTTTCAAAGAGTTTTTTGTAATGCAACCCCAAGCGTCAGCAACCATGTCAATAACATCTTTGATATTGATTGATTTCAACAAATCAATCACACTTTTTTCCCCTTCCTCTTCAATTATTTTACCAAGCAGTTCTTTTCAGTAAACTCTTTTGATGTTTTCAAGAACTCCCTGGTCCATAGGCTGCAGCAGTGGGGTTACGTTTGGTGGAAGAAATTTCACTTTAATTCCTCCACTCACGAGTTCTTCTTCTCCCGGATGAGATGGAGCATTGTCGATCAGTAAAATAACTTTTTCTGGTAAACTATTTTCTTTCAGGAATTTTCGAACTTCAGGAACAAAGTTATTAAAAAACCAATTCTTAAACAAAAACTGTCCATCCGTGCACTTTTTTGTGGTTGGTAAACCACTGGCAACGTTTTGTGGTTCACATTTTTTTAGCACTCAGGGATTCTTGAATTTCCCTACAATGACAAGAGGAAACTTATGTTTCCCTGATGCATTGTTACAAGCCATAGCAGTTAGCTTATCTTTGCTTTTATTGTAGCCCTTAGCCAAATCTTCAAGCTTTGATGCTAACATTTTGCTCGGGAGCATCCAGTAAAAAAGCCCAGTTTCGTCAGCATTATAAACTTGATCGGGTGTCAATTCTTCAGATTAAACAAATTGTTCTAAGTCATTTTTAAATTTTTCAGCAGCAGCAAGATCACTAGACAAGTTCTCTCCAGTCAGAGTAAGTTGGTGAATATTGTGTCGGTTTTTAAAACGCTCTAGCCACCCCTGGCTAGCAGTGAATTCTAGGTCAGGATTCTGTAACTTTTTGTTTAAGCTCAAAGCTTTGTGGGCCAAGATTGGTCCTGATGTAGGCAAACCACGTTCTCGCTGAGCACTGTACCACATGAATAGTGCGTCGTCTAATGCTTTTTTTTTTTTTNTCCAAACTGTTTTTACGTATCATTTTACAACAAAAATCTTCAATTTATTTTCTTTGCTTCTTCCAGTCGGACACTGTTGAAGTTCCAACTCCCAATTCAGCAGCTATTTTTTTCAATACTCCTCCTTTATAAATTGATTAATAGCATCTAACTTATTATCCATTGAAACCACGACCTCCTTTCGCTTTGATGCCATTTTAAACTTGTACATACACTACAATACACTCCCAAACACTTTGATAAAAATCAAAAACAATATCCGGTTGAACCACACACAATAAACAAAATGACAAGTGCCGTTTGAAAACAGTAGGAAAACTGAGGAGATTAAGGGAGGGCAAGTGGTGGGTAAGGATTCAAGGTCAAGTGAAAGCTATTTATAGCTGGTGAGTCAATCCACTTCATATTACATATTATCTATGTCAACATTAAATTAGGAAAATAAAGATTATCCGGAGATCCGGATCAACGAGGGCCGGATTAACGAGGTTTTACTGCACTTTCAATGTTCTTAACATCAGCAATCTCAGCTTTCCTCTCAACTTCGCTTTTGATTGGAAATTTATTTATGAATTTGGTCACAAGAATATATACATAATACTCTCTCACATGTGAGGAAAATATTATTTTCTCTGCTTCACTCACTGCTTTATCACCACTTGATACATTCCTGATAAAACCACACAACTTTTCCAAAATACATGTGAGGAGTAGATGATTTTATAATAATGTTTACATTTTTACATGAAGAGATTATTCAAATACATAAAAAAAAAGCCTTGTTGATTGGGGATGACCAATATGAATAATTTATCTTCACGTGAAGGTTAAGAAGTTTAATTTTTAGGGCCACACTTCTCATGCTGGTGTCAAAGTATTAGAAACAAATATCTTGTTGCTTAGTGTGGTAGTATCATATAATGGTTTTTTTATTCCACTGCTACTTGAGTTATGCCTATCCCAGTCATTTGAAGGGCTGCTTTTGCCAGATCTAGTGCTGCAATCAACTTCTATCTTGTGTGAAACGTTTTGCTTCTTAGTGGTTTTAGAAGCTTTACTTCACAGCTATTCCGCCAGTTGGCAGGGCGTGTATTCTTAAAATTTTCCTTCTTGTATGATTTTCTTTTGTATGTTTCGTAATGTGGCAAATTGTTTATTTTGTAACTTAAATGTAACAATAAGTTACTGATATAACTAATGAGCCTACTTTCCTCAACATGGTGTAATTAATTTTTAAATAATTTCTTAGCAGCTGAATTGATAGGAAGGACTTGACTTCTCTTTGAAAGCAATAACTTGAGAAATGAAACCAGAAACTTATGCAACATTAGTGAGACAATCACAAACACACACATGCCTTACCCAGGACTTAACACAGAAAACCTCTTGCTATAATCTAGCATGCAATCCACTGCATTACGGAGGTTGGATTCGGAGCATCAACTTTGAATTTAATCAGTCTAATGTTTCGAATACTAGGGTTCACTAACATTAAATATTAACAGGGCCTTTATTTTGAAAATAAGCGACTAAGTCACATAAAACATGTAAGTTTACATGGCCTACTGTAGCGCTATTTGTGTGAAGAATTTGATGGAAATTGGTTGTTTGGTCTGATAAATGGCATAATAAAACATGTTATTTAATGCTATCGTACAAAACTTTGCCAAAAAAAAAAAGAGGTTCTATAGGCAATGCTTCATGTACACTATCAACATACAAATTTTGGTTGAATTTGGTTACATTGTTTAATATATATGTCAAACTTACCTAAATGCTTTATGAAGCTACCATTTTGGCAGTATACAAAGTTATATTGGAATTGATTACATAGTTTTGACAATATACCATTCTGAGCTAAAATAACTATATGGCCGCCATTTTGAAAATAAATGTCGGACATTCTTAAAACATATCACTTACCATCATCTGCCTCGGTACTACTTGTTTGCCAAATTTGGTAGGAATCTGTTACTTATTTAGTGAATTATGATATAACTTTATTAACTCGTATGGCACCATCTTCCAAAATGGTAGAAAAAAGTGGTTATTTGTTGGTATATATGATGCTTGTATTTCATACTTTCAGTATACAAAATTTGGTTCAAATTGGTTAAATGGTATGGCAGATATACCAAATAAACTTAAAACCTTTGTATGGCTGCCATTTAGAAAATAAGTAATCAAGTTCAATTACTTACGTTCAAAGTTTGCTGTTTTCGAAGTCAAAAAAATTATGTGGGTAACAAAATAAAAATTTGAGTTTTTTTTGATGAAAGGTACTCTTGATGAATAGCTATAGGGCACAAGTTGTCCCATTCGGTTATTTTTTACCTGTGTTGAGTACACAGACCTTTGAAAAAACAAAACAAAATGTATATTTTTAAATTTAATATATTGTTTATTATATAATTCCACTTAATTCTGAATGTGATTAAAAAAAGTGTGTCAAACGAATAGAAATGTGAATTACCTTTGCTTTGGTTGAAGAGTGTGACAATACAAGTGCTCTTTGTTCTGGCAAGTAACCTCAAAACATTAAAAACAGCTTTACACATAACAAATACCTAATCACTGCACAAGTTAATTCATTCTAGCTGTGGTACCTGTAACTTTTACTGCTATGTCTACATTTTAGTCTTCTTTTTGTACATTCATAATTCAATTTTCACTCTAATTTACAGCCACTGTTTGTACACTTATACTAATGTTCACAAATTTACACACTCCATGTTTATGCAGCAATGTTACTGTGTAGTATGTGCCATTTACTCTTTGAATATCACTGATAACATTTCACTCAGTTTGTTGCTCAAGATGTGTGTTCTTCCATTGTAAGTTACTATCTCAAATGGTGACAATGTTTTTAAAATATTCACTTGTTTCACCCATACCAATTCCTTTGTGTATTTTGAAGTGAGTGTTTTGGCCTTTAGGATGAAAAAATATTACCTTTTACTAGGGATGGGTCAGTTCGGTTCTTTGGTTCCAATTTATACCGGCTCTTGAGGTTTGACTCTGAACCGGTTTTAGTTTAACAACTACTTGGTTCTCGTTTTTACACAGCACTGGCAAAACTCTGTTGTTACAAAAATAACTACCGTGTATTTACCCGTGTATAGCACACCCTTGTTTCCCAAAATAAAGGAAAAAATTTCTGGGTTGCTCGCTATACACAAAAAAAAATTAAGGTGTGGTAGTCTTAAACTGTTCTTCGTAGTTGTTTGGAGGGAAGTGTAGGGGAACAGTCTGTTATCTCATCTCTCGCTCTTACATCAACACTCCTCTCCCTCCCCCCGTAAGCAACACTGCCAGTAGATCGATACATTCCTCCAAACCTTCTTTGAAAAAAAAAGGGGGGGGGGAGCAAGCGAAAAATACTCGTTTAATGCAATCTCTCATGAATTTNGTATGTCACTGCTCACTGCATAAAAGATGCAAAAAAAAAAGGCATCCGGCCGCCCACCACAGTTGTTGAAGTTTTTTTAACGACCGTAGGTTACCGTTACAGTAAGCCACAATGTTTTGGCTTTTAGCGCCAAGAGTTATTTAATTTAAGTATTTTCCAAACATATCACAATCACAACGTATTAATATACAGAAAAAGAATAATTGGTTACATATTTACTAACCTTAAATAAATTTAATACGAGTTTATCTGTATACATTAAAACTTATCTTTGCACTTTGTTATTGTTAAATCTCCCATAGGTTAAATAAAACATTTAATGAATTTTACCTGCATTGGTTTAATAAAGTTGCAAGTAAAAGGCAAATATTCAAAATAGAACCGAATACTGGAATCAACATTCAAATAGTAGAATTGGAACCGGAACCGATAATTTTTGTTATTCGACCCATCCCTACCATTTACTCTTCTCTCCAGTTTTTTACCGTGGTGTATGGCATGGTTGCTAATATGTTTACTTTCATAATAAACAATAATTAAAGTTTGGCAAATTTTCAGCATATTACTCTCAGTAATAAATAACCAACCATGCTCAAAGGAAGCAAAAATTACCTAAGAGTCTGGTGAATAAATAATCAAATACAGCGCCCATTAAATATCATATCATTAATTACTTGAACACAAAACATTAAGCTGTGGACACTGACATAAAAGTTATAATATTATTCTTCTACCATAATCCCAGACACTATTAAGCTACTTGGTATAACATTTAATTGATTGTTTGTAAATGCAACTGGGAGTACCATGTACATTTGACCTAAAACCTGATTCTAGTAAAAATTTACTAATTATTTATTTACTGTCCAGAGGTGGACATAAAACTAATAAATCTAAAATTGCAGTTTCAAAATAAATCCTTTAACTAATAAGATTGAATTTGTAGACAAAATAAACAGCACACAAGTTAAAGTTTCAAGGAATAAATGCACTATAAAAATGTATTAATTTGTGAAATGCTTATAGCCCTGGAAGCCTTGAAACCCTGGAGTGCACCCTGTACAATCTATCTAGATTTACTCTGCAATACAAATGCTTATTTTCTTTTACTTGGAATTATGAAACAGTTCAGATATAAAAATTCATAATTGACACATACTTATTTCTATTATACTTTACGTCACAGACATTATAAAAATTAAGAGAGTTCATCTATAAGTATATGTAATTATGACTTAGTTATGCAGTAATTTAGTCCAGATGATACAAAGATAAAAAAAGAAATATTCAACATAGCTAGCATTTGGCTAAAATCTCTCAAGGAGCTGGAGAATAGTCAGACTTGGCGGAGTGAGACGAAAGTAGTAGTGGAATGTTGAATAGATGAATAGTACTTCATAAAAATTTGTGTAAAAGTTCATCCGAAACTTGAATATAACTTGTACCCTCTGGAACACAGGAACTAATAAAATCTGGAAAATTAATTAAATGTCAATAAAACATGGCACATACTACCTGAGAAAGACTGATGCTGTACTCGCCCCATCTCTGAGGGAAAAGAAGAAACTGTTTACATCTTGAAACATGGCAAATAAAGTAAATACTAATTCCTAAACTAGGAACTATCTTTGCACTCTACAATACTACCTGGCATGCTATTAACTTATCACTAGGAAACAGTATTCCTGCAATTTTCTCCCTCAACCGGCGAGTGCACGTCCTACACGTCATTGTGCTTCAGAGTTTGTGCAAAGAGTCACGCAAAAATGTTTGGTAGCTGCAGTACACACATTAGCGCGTTGCACATGGGCACAAAGGTTACAAAATTTGGTTTGCAAGCTGTTAGAGCGCTGGGGGTACCAAGAACTGTCCATCAACTACACACAACTGTTCTGCAGTAATAAATACATGCATTGCACCTCTGGCAAGTAGTATGTACAAGGTACAGCAAAGAGCATCCCATGCTTTCAGGAATTCAGGCGTGGCAACTAACATCCGGTTGCAAGCTAAGCTGTCTGCAGCAAGCTATCAGCATTATGGCAGGCTTGGAAGTGAAGTTAACTCAGTACTAACTCCAATGCATTAATACACGACTGAAATTAAATTTCTGAAATAAGACCTCTGCCCTAAAATTGGACTAAATCAACACTTGCCTAACTTTCCCAAAATACTCACAATTAATTAGACAAAGATTAAAATATACAATTTCGTAGAATCAATCTGGGGAAAAAAGGGGCCACAAAATTTTAGAAAAAATTTACAACAGCACAGTTTTTTTGCCTGTAGCAATTCCAATCCACAAGTCACAGTCATAAATAAAACACACACAATTGTTCAGGTCTGGCAAAACAGATTGTTGTGGTTTGGTGATGGGTACCACGAAATAGTTCTGCGAGGAGTATTGGTAGACAGCAAGATTATCTCAATCTACTGGAACAAAACCATGAAACACTCTTGTATTGGGCATTGTTTCAGCTTCTTGAAATCGCCTTTCAAGTAACTTCTTTTCACAAACGATATATTCTGACTGTTACACAGTCCTCCTGACTGTTACACAGTCCTTTAAACTGAGGCAAGATTCTGCTTACATCATTACTCTTGAAAAATTTGTTAGAACTTTTACGATTTCATTACTTAAGCGATTTCATTACTTAAGCGATTTCCACTTTTTGGTTAAGATTTGGTAGCACTCCATGTTTTTTTTGCCTTTAAAATTCTTGCATTTCTTACTAAATACTGACTGCACCAACTCAGCTTTGGTTTTAGAAATACTCTAGCATTTTGGCACCAAACTTAAAATTTTGTATTTCTCATCAAATGTGCTAGCATGTGCGAATTTCTCCTTTAACTTTTATATTAATTCTGAGTAACCTAAATTGTTATTTGGAGTAATTTCTTCATAGTTAGTACCATCATTGGAAAACGAATTAATTGTTTCTAATTTTTTTATAATTATAATATTTTGCTCCATTCTTTGTATTTTTTTACACTGAGGAAACATTAGTAAATAAATAGGAGATTCAGCCAGAGCAGAACATGCATGGTTAATTGATTCAACAACTATGCATTTTGGCTTAAAATTACTATCATTGTTGTGTTCTCTGACAAACTCTAATTCTAAGGTTTTATTAAACTTTTGAAAAAAAGTCTACATACAGCCTACCTGGTATAAGTTTCAGATGTTCATGTTTAGCTGACAGCTGCATAGCGATTTCCCCCATTTCCCATTTTCCAGCAGGATAATGCCCGGCCTCTCACAGCAAGGGTATCTCTGACCCACTTTCGTGATGTCAACATGTTTTCTTGGCCAGAGAGGTCCCAGACCTCTTGCCCATCAAGAACGTTTGGGACCAAATTGGCCAGCAACTTTGGCCAGCAGCAACTATGGTGAATTTGGAGGATCAGTTGCGCCAGCTGTGGCAGGACCTTCCACTGGAGAACATCCGACATCTGTATGCTTCTATGCCAGACTGTCGCCGCCTGTCTGTGCACACGGGTGGTCCAAAACCATAATAAGTGCACCATGCAAGTGTTGGTCCCCTGCAATACATGTATGGTGTAGTGCAATATTTTGACTTCTCTGTGTACATACTACCATGTCCTGTGCCTGTACTCATTCAGGTGCCCCTGTGATGGCACCTTCAGGGTGATAATTTTTTTTGCAAATGAATGTAATTTAAACTAAATGTGTGAGTGTGTGTACATTGATACTTTGGGATATTTTGGCATGGGAAAGTGTGCATTTGTAGGGTTGGTAACTTTTTTGGGTTAGTTAAGTTCTGGTACGGCTCCATGTGCTGTCGGATATTGCAGTTAACATCAACATCCATCAATTATGCAACGTTTATGTAGCAAAACTCCGCGAGTGACTAAACTGTGAGTGTGCGTGGTCCTCCCTGCATTATTAAAGCTGTAGGAGCATGATCAGGTTATTTGTTCTCCCATTACCAGATGTTACAGAAGGTGTGCAACTTGAGATCTAAACACGGTACTCTGGGCCGGATCATCATGAACAATATGTTATTCAGTTAATTTTACAAAATATTAATTTATCATTGACTGTGGCAATGTGGAAAAGCAAGTTGTTTGTCAAGTACTTTGTATTTGCAAAGTCCTTTGTTGTTATGTACCGGTTCTTGTAAACACGCAGCAACGACCAATATCTCTAATATTGCTTCTACGCCATAATCAATGTAGTTCGTTGTGCGACGTTTGTTTAATTTTGACACATTTATTTTCTCTGTTTACAAATGTTTCCTAATTTATTCAAAATGTAAAGTAAACAAATAGAAGTGAGTTTGCAGCTTGTAAAAAGGCAAATTAATTGTTTGGTCGTGATTGCTAGTGAAGATGAAAACTACAAGGGACATGTGGAATTGTTTAAGGCTCATTTCCAAGATGTCTAGAAACTAAAATCTGACTTTGAAGATAGTCAGATTCAGCTAGCCACCATATTCAAGGGCGCCAGTTTGTATGACGCAGATGTCGAAGCATGTGACAAAGTATATTACAGGGTTCAAGAGGTTAAGACCAATGTAGTCGCAGCCCATACTCACAAAAATGGTGAACTAGAGAAAGTAGCATCAAGACATAGTTCAGGATCAGTAGTTAAGCTACCAAAACTGAAAATTCCAACCTTCAAGGGGGATGTCACAGAGTTAACAAGTTTTTATTATATGTTATGTACTTGTTCATAATAACAAAAGACTTTCTGCAATAGAGAAACACCAATGCCTCCTCACTTCAATATCTAAGGAACCATTTAATTTGATTAAGACATTGCCTTTGTCTCAAGAAACTGTGAATTAGCACGAAATACCTTAATAGAGCAGTACCAGGATAAGTGAAAGATTGCAACTTGAACATTTGGATAGCATAATGCACTTCCCTGCTTTGACTGCATGCTCTTCAAGAGGTCTTAGATATCTGATAGGCATTTTGAAGGAAAATTTGGACTATTTAAGGGTGCTAATCTGTCACTGAGGAGAGTTTTGTATTATTGAATACTGTGTTACCCGAACTGGATGTGGACACATCATTTTGGATTCGCACACAAATAAGTCAAGATACAGAGTTTTAGCCAGTTGCTTAATTTTCTTGAGCCATATTTTAAAGCCCTGGTAACTGCAGATCTTACTTGCATACTCTAGCATATCTTCCCCACATGATGTTCCAAAAAGATATTCACAAGGCAGTGTACCTACAGTTGTGGGAGCAACGCTTAATGCCAATGATTCTCAGCAAGAGACAGTAGTGTGCAAGCAATACTATTGCATTTATCGGTGTGCAGTATTTCTTAAACAGTCTCCAAAACAGGGAGAGGGCACATTAAAATTGTATCACCTGTGTTTTAACTGCCTAAAAAATCATAGTTTAGGACTACTTGTCAATATTTAAATTGTCTCATTGTGGCACTGCTCAATATAGATGAATTAGTGGCCGCTGGAGCTGGCTAACCACTTCAGTCATTGCATATTAGACAACTAAGAGATGATAGTGAGGCATCTACAACTGAGACTGGATTTAACGTGTCAACATATCCAGAAGAAAATACTTGCCCTATTACAAGTTGTGTTTCCACAGCAGTCTCCCTAACAAGTTCAGGTATCCCTATGAGCACAATGATGCTGGGTACTGCTGTTGCCATTTTCAGGATGCTAAGGCAAGGTTCATCAAGTGCATACGCACCTCTACTCATGATCACAGTCTTAATTCATTTCAGATAAGTATGTCAGGTGGTTGGAGTTATCTCGGAGGAAGGCTTGTGTTTCAATCTCAAAGACTGCCCAGTCATCTGTTGAATCCAACAAAGGAGTTGTTGCATGCTGCAATCATGACTAAGCGATGCACCAAACCTAGTGGTAAATGCTTGGATTCTGAGAGAAAACGCATCAAGTCAGCCATCAGTTCCATTGCCATCGCGAATTCAGAAGCAGAATGCACATTTGGAATTAGTCGACCCACGTTTTCACTCTCCAGACACTATTGATATTCTTCTAGGTGCTAATGTACATCCCAACATTTTTGATTGTGGGCGTATCTAGTCCCAGATGAATATCCAGCTACATTTTGCACAATTTTTGGTTGGGTTCTTGTGAGAAAAAATACCCACAACCTCACTGTTGAACAAGATAACACACTCATTTTTTGTCACCACGTCACCTGACCTATCTGATGCCCTTCGTCAATTTTGAGAGACATAAGAGGTGCCATCAGCAAACTGTGTCGAGACTGAGGATACTAAATGTGAAAATCATTTCCTGCCCACACATTCTCCTGATGCACATGGAAGATTCATATTGACGCTACCTCTAAAGTACACTGAACCAGATCTTAGCGAGTGTCTTACTCAAGCTGTGATATGATTGCAACAGTTGGCGCGCAGTTTTGCACGTCAGCCTAAACTGAGACTGCAGTACAACCAATTCAAGAGTACCAAGACCTGCTTAAATAGGATGGACAAGGGCCACATTATTGCATGATAAAGGTGGTCAGATCTACCCCAAAGTTTAGAGTTGTCTTTGATGCTTCTACAGCAACCTCAACTGGCAAGTCACTGAATAGTTGATAAAGGGACACGCACACGCACGCGCACACACGCGCACGCGCNCACACACACACACACACACACACACACACACACACACACACACACACTCTCTCTCTCTCTCTCTCTCTCTCTCTATGAAAATAATTACTCACTTTCACATTCGCCATGTTGTGTTCATTGCAGATATCTGCAAAATATACAAGCAGATTTGTCTGCACTCAGATGACCAACACTATTAATTGATTCTATGGAGAGACTTCCCAGACATACCTATTCTGGAGTATTGGTTGAATAGTCACTTATGGTGTATCTGCAGCACTATTTCTTGTGATGAGAGCACTTCAACATCTTGCAGTTGAACATGCTAGCTATCTAACTACAGCAAGAGTCATGATGGAGGATGTGTTTGTGGAAGACAGTCAGGCCCCTGCCCCTCTCCACACAATAGCTGCCCATACTGCGGGCGAGGTACTGCAACATACCTGGTGTGTAGTACAGTAGAGCCCCCTACTAGGAACACTTCACGAAGCGGTTATACCATCTAAGTGAGTTAACCTACTCCAGCCATTGTGTATAAATCCACCAGATGGAGCGACAGACCTAACGAAGCATGACCTAGCCACTTCTGGGCACTTATTAGCTAGGAAACTGTCTCCTGCCTCACCTTTGAGGGAAGCAAATGGTAGCATGTAACCACCCATGCCATTCACCCACAGAAGGTGTACACAATGGGGCGAATGTAAGACTGCAGCTGTTCTCTCCATTGGCCAGTCTTTGGGTAACCGTCCTGAAGCCCCACACAACTTACGCTACCCCCAAAGCTCAAGAGCAAACAGCCAGGCAATTGGCCAGGCCTCTCCTCCCAGTTTACCCAGCAGGACTATTCAGTAATTTAATGAAAACCCCTCGAGAGGACCATTCAAACATTACCCAGCTGACTGGGACTACACGTTATACTGGGAGTAGTCCAACAAGGCTACACATCCAGCCAACACCACACCTCCATGTGCCAGAACCAGCACACCGCCTCTGTTCCAGCCCATGGACAGCTGACGCTGGTGGACCACCCACAGCTATGGCTCTCTACCAACCAGTCCCAGCCCGACCAGTGACCCTCAGCCAAAGGACATCTTCCGTCAGAAGACCATTGGCAAGGCAGAGTGAAGGTAAGACCTCAACTACCACCAACCCAATTGTCAAGAGGATTCACCTTGCCAAACCAGACTTCATCACTTGCAGACGATGTACCGGGTCAGCCCTTCCAAAGCGAGACGCCAAATGAACCAATATAAGAGACACGCCAAATATTATAAACCCCACCACAGTAACAGCTTCACTTATCACGAGTGAACCTGATCTGACCCCGTTGCATAGTCACTGAGAAATGAGAAATTACACTCTCAGGGATTTTTAAGAATACACAAATTCAGAAGTAACACCTCATTCAATTTGCAACAAAAAAAATGCACACACCAACAATAAGCAGTTTGTATACAAATAAAACCTGGAGTTGCTAACAATGATTCACAGATTATACATCCCATGATCCTACGAATATAACTATTCAGTGAAACCTTGGGAAATAATGTATTTCATTAAACGCTTCAGGGTGAACATCCAGTTTAAGTAAATATCATAATGGATTTCTCAATTTTTAGTTTTGTTTGCAAAGGATAATAAAAAAAGTGGTAATGATAAAGAGTAGAAAATATTGTACAAAATTGAATAAAGTTAATAGTTTGGATGTTTTTGTTAGTTTGTATGCTGAAACTGAAATTGTAAAATCATTGTTTCATATGATTTCGGTATACACACATCTATGGAATACTATTCTGAGTGGCACACACATGTTAGTTTTGTTAACTATATACAGGTTGAAATTGAACTTTAATGACAAACTTCAGCAGGTGGTTCACCATCAAAGAATAGGTCTAAATCATATACAAGACGTATAGCCCAAGTTTTTTCTGAAGGGGTGAAAACCACCCTTCAAAGTGAAGTTGATTTTTTTTTGCTAGTAACACAGCCAGAATGATATATAAATGTCTGAGTTTCTGGATACTGCAGTATTACATCATGACGTACAAAGCACAAAAATATGGGCTCCAATATCAACCCTCATTCATGAAAATTGAGGGGTTGGCAGCAAATTCATGCAAATAAAAATGTAACTATCACTTTGTTTGCTTTTTCCAGTGGTTTTGTAATCTACTGTACCTGGTGAACAAAAATTACATCTTTTGTTTTAAAGCTAAATGCTGCCGTTTGAGAAATTCATACTGTTCCAACAATGAATCTCAATGTCTGGCATATAGCAACACATTTGCTGTTGGTACACGATGTTGCCATTTTAAACGACACCATGTATTGTTGGGACAAGTAGTGTGTTAGGTGTTATCTATACCTGCCCCAACAAACAATCGCTGATATGGAAGTAGGGCCCATGGTGGCACAGTGGCCAGACTGCTCGCCTACCACCACAGCGAATTGGACTCTATTCACAGCAGGATCGACACGAATATTCGTATCTGGGAAACATGGCAGACATTACCATTGGTCAGTTGGTTTTTCTTTTAGGGGCACACCCACTTCACTGCCATGTAATTTCACCATTGCTCCATCGCCACCCCACATCACCTTCCTTAGCAGGAATTAATTTCTCAAAAACGGCGGCAGTTAGCTTAAAAATACAAGATGGAATGTTTGTTCACCATGTATGGTAGACTATAAATCCACAGGAAATAACAAAGTGATAGTCACATTTTTATTTCCACAAATGTGCTGCC
>NQII01000217.1:421121-439491 GCA_002778355.1 Clitarchus hookeri | reverse complement strand
GGGGGGGGGGGGGTGATATTGGTGCCCATATTTTTGTGCTTTGTATGTCATCATGTAATACTGCAGTATCCAGAAACTCAGACATTTATATATCATTCTGGCTGTGTTACTAGCAAAATACATCTTCCACTACACTTTCAAGGGTGATTTTCACACCTTCGGAATTGACTTAGGCTATATGTTGTCATATATTTTAGACCTATTTTTTGATGAGGAATCACCTGCCAAAGTTTGTCAGTAGAGTTCAGTTCCAACCTGTATATCTATATGGGTCAGATTAAAGCAACGGTATGCCTGAAAAATAGTGATGGTATTATATATGTCATCACCATATTTTTTACACCTATATATGCTATTTACTGCTGAATTTTTTAAGTTTTTTAAAAAGCTGCTTTAAATGTAGTTTGTCACTACAGTTATGAAAAAATGTTGACCAACCATATTATATTAAAGAACAGTTGTTATGGTGATGGTGTTGTCAGAAAAATGAGAGTGAAGTGTGTATTATATATAGTTTCCAAAAACCAAAGACATGAAAACCAGGTGGCATTTACATTAACCACATTGGAAAGTGAATAAATTCTTGGTCTATTTCTCGTTCTGTAAAATTTTCTGGATTTCTATGGAGTTTCATCTTGAACTCGAAAAAGTATTCACCCTCAACTCTTAAAAAATACAGATTGAAAATGTGATATTTCATACGAAATTTCATGAAACAGCAGAATTGTGGATTGTCATGTATAAGCAGAAAAATAACCAATTTTGTGATATTTTGCAAAGCATGAACAGTAAGTAACATCACTAAAATAACTGCAATTGTTAAAAAAATAGGCAGTACTTGCTTTAATAAAATTTTCATGGAAAAAACATTTGCAAAATGGAATTTCTATCAATAACATTAACTAATCACCATGCACTTTGTTACTAGTAAAATTGTGACCGTTCCTGAATATGGCTGTTGGGTAGGTTGGTTTTTAAAAATAAAATTAGCAATTCAAGGGGGTCATATAACTGATGAGAGTGTATGGGGGAAATAAACATTAGTATTCCTGTTCACCTATAAGCAGTTAGGAATGAACAGATGAACAAATTTCTGTATCATATAAAAAAGCTCTACAAAAATCAGTGAAAGCTTCATGCAAATTGAGAGCACAATTCTCAAACACTAACTACTTGAGCTGATGACATGATTATCATTGACAAGCACTTCAGAACACTTGCTAGAGCTGAACGTAGATGTTTTCTGTACCATGATTGGGTCCAACATAAAAATATATCAAGGCATATTAAAAAAGTAATATTCCTCAAAAAATCACAGCAGCATTCTATGTATTGAAAAAACTTTTCTTAAAACAGTTGGAGATGATAATACATATTCTGTTAAATGTCCCTTTTGTTTGTGCCAGTTGTATCTATCATACAGATAATAGGAAAAGGTACAAAATCTATTATACTATTTTTAACACAGTTTTGTTCTTTTGCACTAGCTAATTGTATAATCTTAACATTATTACCATTATCAAAAAGCTATAAAAACACTACACAAATGCACATAAAAGATCTTGGTATTTACCTTTTCATAAAAAACTATTTGGGCTTGGAGGAATTTCTGCATGGCTTCTCTAAAATCTGAAGTTTGCACACAATGGAAGTGATTTATCTCTGCTAGAAGAGCATAAGACAGAACATCTGTCCTACGGTTAACTTCAATCAACTGTGGTGCATCCATTCTGTGGTCACTTGACAATTTTTCACATTCCTTGCGTTTCTGAAGAGCACCCTAGTAAATAAAACAATACGTATTGTACTGAAACACAAATTTTCTTAAAACACTCACAAATTGAACTTTCATCAATAAAAGACCACAACAAAAAAATTATCACTTATGATGCACTACTACACATAACATTCGTAGTAAGTGAGTAAACAAATTTCTTTGGAAGCAAGATGAATGAGATGGAAGGAGTGGGAGCATGAGGTGCTGTAAAGGCAAAAGAAAGAGACGGTGAAAATGTATGACCAAGTAATATAAACACAACAGAATATTGTGAAAGAAGAAAATAGTTGGAGAAAAACTTGGCAAGGAACTATTAAACAAATCAAGTGAGTAAATATGGGTCGTATTTATTCAGCAATGATGCAACATACAGGACTGACTGCTACATCCAACTTAAAGATGAGAATGCTCATAAAAAATCTAAAAATAAACATAAAGTTTGAATGTTTACATTGCATTGTTATGACAGGAAGCTAGAGGATGGGATCTCATGAATAGAGAAGGCTAAGAACAATTTGGTAAATACAGAACTCAGAAATTTGCGTTATGCTAGGGGTTAGGCTTGACTGATCATTTATTCCACCTTACTGTGTGCAGTTTTAAAATACGTTGCTACTATTTTACTGTTGCATCACTGCTAGTGTACTATTTAAAAAAAATTTAAAACCTCATTTCAGTATTTCATTTAATAAAAACTATTGTGATTAATATTAATTGTCTTATAACATGTTTGTCTTTAATTAATGTGGTAAATAATGTTTTTATTATCCATTTGAGCAGCTGAGGTTTATTGGATTATTAATTGGGTTCTAAGGTCTGGTATTTATTTATGACAATTCATTATAATAAATGTTTGTGTATTATTTAAATTTATTTATTAAAGAAAATATAGGACGTTATTTACGTAGTTCAGTCTATTTAATAATTGTCAATATTTGACAGTTTACATATTTTTATTGTTAGTTTGATTTCAATTCAGGTTTGGACTATGCTTTGAAAGTTACGTTTTTAATCCAATATGCCTGCAGACCGCTGTTTCACAAGAAATTGTTTCTCTACCAACCAGATATGCAATGCTGTGTTGCAAATTCTTTTAGTTGTCGCCATCTGAGGCACCTCTTCCATTCACTTCCCTGCAGCCTGCTATTCTGCATTTCTCCAATGCAGTCAGCATGTGATTTCACATTTAAAAAATGGTATTTTGTTCACGTGTTATGTTCTCCCACCTCTGTGCACTTCAGCACAATTCGCCTCTTCTTAACAACCTGCGACATCTACCGTCAAAATTCTAAGCTTTTTGTTTGGTTTTTCTTTTTATCTTGTGTGTGCTCCACCAGTTTTCCCTCTGTACTTTCTGTCCAGCCACAAAGTCAAGATGGTGTGTAACCATGCTCTGATGGCTGTGTTCTTCGGAACTTGAATTTACGTTTTACAGATTACACTTTCATTGCTGTTATAGCAATGTAGATCTCAATAGTTTTTTTTTATTTTCTTTTGTGGTGTGTGCTTATTGGTGTTGTTTGTCGGTTACACCAACCTAAAGATTAGATATTTTCTGTTTCCCCTCCTTGGAGAGCAATACACTAGTTTTACAGTCATTCTCGTGCACCAATTAATTTCGCTCACTAATTTTTCACGTTTTTATTTTGTTTTGGTGAGGGTGCAAGTGGCAGGCTAGTCTTCACTGCACATACTAGCTAAATTTTTTTTTTCATCGTGGGATAACCCTTCAACACATTGCTTACCCTTTCATTGTGGGTGACGTCTTAGTAAAGTGAATTTTCTCCATGCTGGTGTTCAACAGCAAACTATGTAATCTTCTTGCCTGGGATATAACGCAGAACTTTATTGTTCCAATGGATTTGACAAAGTAATACAGCTAAGTCACAACTAAACTAACTTCCCGTTATTTATTTATATTTTTTTTATAATGCTTATGTCAGTAGTTATATTCAATTTTTACTCAGTCAGTTGAACTTTATATGTCCCATGATTCTATTAACTATTTGAATTGAGTTTGTTTTAGTTTAATATGAATTATCAGCATTAGTTATTAGAGATGCATTCCAAGGTTTTTTTAATACTTTTAAGCCTGATTAATTTGATTTATATTATACCATAAGGCTTGTCAGTTTTGTGTTATGGAAGTCACTTAATTATTTTACTATATTACAGTAATGTATTAACGAAAGTTAATTTCTTGTTGTAGCAATTTAAACTGATAATTTGTCTTGCTTCGTTTCAATTTGCAAAAACCTATCTTTAATATTGTGTTGCATAATCTCTCTTCTGTTGTCAATGATTTTGTCACACAACATTATTTATTTACAATTGTGTTTTTTTATATATATTTTTTTTAAGAAAATGAATCAATCTAGTGAAAAGACTCAGTTACATGAAACCACAAAGTCATGTCTTTATTTATAGACAACTAAAAATTACGTCTTCCTCTGGGCCCATATGTTTTTGTTATACAAGCAAGTTCTGTATTTATATTTTTTATTTATACTATCTTTTGTGCCACGTACGATCACCCAGCATGATTATTTATTAGCACTTTCTATTTAGCTTTTATGAGCATATTTGATTGTGTATATTGCTGGCTTTTATGTTTGTTTGTGCCGGGTCCTTTGGTTAATTGTTTATTATTTTTATGCCAATTTGTTTGCTACGTTTTTCGTGGCATTTTGTTTATGTTGTTTGCACCAAGGATTCGAGGCATTTCTGTGTTTGTTGGAGGTCAATATTTTGTTTCTTATCTTTTGGTCGTACGTGGGCACAACTGTCATATGTACAAAAAAAATACCTCTGTGATCATCACTACCAAGTACCTGGGTGATAGAGGAATTTAAAAAAATGTTGCTTTTGCTCATGCTCTAATGAGACATCACAGAAAGTAGTGAGAGGTTCACGGCGTGCTCGAGTCATGGACTTCGTATTTGGGTCACCACTCTGCTCGCGTCTTGGTCTCTGATCCCCTATCCCTTCTTCTGTACTGACTCTTTGCCGTTTCCCACCCTCCTCGCATGCATGCAATGACAGTGTCACCCCTATGGCGAGTTTATTAAATACTGTGTGGCTGCCTTCTCTACCACTTCTCTAGCACTTCTCTTTAGTGTATGCTTCTGGTCCGACTAGTCTGTTCGGTCATTGTGGAAGTGGAAAAGACCTCTTGGGGCATTCCAGCAGGTGGGTTATGGTTTAAGCATTTTCATTTTAGCTGTTTGCATGTATTTCTAATGTAATGTGTTGGGCTGGTTCATGTGTCAAATACGGTAGCAATTACATGTCCATAGCATTCTAAATTTCCTTTTGGTTTAACTTGCTATTGGGTTATGGTTGTGGTTCCCTGGGAATGTTCCTTATTGTGTTGTGTTTTAATATCTTTATTCATTTACTGTAGTTAGCCCCGAGGCTGGAGTTGGTTTGTGCCTGCACTATGGTTGAAAGTGACCACACTCCCTTAAGTGTATGACAGATTGTTTGTTCAGGCTGTCAATGACTCGCCTGCCCGATTTTAATTAACTTGTAATTGCGCACATGATAGGTCAATAATTTATTAATTTTAATGTACCTTTAAATTTTAGTGTGTGTGAAATTTGGTTGTACACCAGTAGCTTTGAGTATGGTCCATACGGTATAAGAAGGCCACTTTCTGACAGTCAGTGAGTGGCAAATTGACGTATACGAAACGAACAAAGTGCCATTTACAAAATCTTGTATCAGCTGATGCACAAACGAACAAAAGTTAAAATTACGTTGGCTATCCTCCATGCACTGCTAGCGTGAGAGAGTGCAAGAGAGAGAGAGAGAGCATGAGAGAGAGAGCACAAGAGAGAGAGAGAGAGAGTGCAAGAGAGAGAGAGAGAGTGCAAGAGAGAGAGAGAGTGCAAGAGAGAGAGAGAGTGTGCAAGAGAGAGAGAGAGTGCGAGAGAGAGTGTGAGAGAGCTAGCATGAGAGAGAGAGAGAGAGAGAGAGAGAGAGAGAGAGAGAGAGAGAGAGAGAGAGAGAGAGAAAAACAATATACAGGAGGAAGAAGGCAGAAAGAAAAGAAAGGGAGTGAGCAAGCTTGCCTGGTGCTGGGCGGCTGAGGTTTTGGTCGAGGGAAGGGGATGGAGGTGGAAAGGAAGGATGCCAAGCGAGAGGGAAAAAGAAAAAAGATAAAGGAAGCGAGCCAGCTGGACGGCGGCTGGAGGTTATACAAAGTAGAACTGTCGAGGACAGGCAGGCAAAAGTATGGTGCGACCCATGTGTGTTTAAACACGAGTGATAAGCTATTCATTTATTACTTTTTTTGACTTCCTTAGAAACTAAGATAAAATAATTAGAGAGTACTGTATGTTGACTAATTTCTGAACATGGTTTAGGGAAAAAAAATTGTGTTATGCCAATATCTCATAAATAAGCCGTACCCCACTTTTTGTCATTTTTGTTTGAAAAATGGGCGGCGTATACACGCCGAAATACGGTACTTTTTGAACTTTGTCTATAATACGTCAGCCCCGCTCTTGTAAATGTATATTGTGCCAACGTACCATGCAGTAAGGGAAAGACTATCCACGGAATCCACCATACTTCGGGAAGTTTTATCAGTTGCAAGTCAACACAAACAGTAACATGTCACCGCCGCAGCCCTAGGTTATCTCCAGTCATCGCTTACTCATGCACACACACGTGTGATGCAGGTTTGGAATGACTCACATTTTTATAAACAGTATGTAGTGTTTTTTAAAAATGGCTTTTATAAATTTAAGGAAAAAACTAATAACTTACACTTATCAACTTCTTAAGTTAAAATTATGTGCCACACATACACAAGTTCAGACTAAAAATGTGTTACATTTCACACCATTCCACCCTCATTTCCCATAACCAAAATGTTTCCACAACCAGAATAGAACTTCCCCCGACGATTCCGGTCGAGGGGTGCTCTACTCTATATTTTAGTATCATTTTATGTATTCTAATGGTAAATAAACAACGGCTTTGGAAAGCTCCATCAAAGCGCCTGCTGATTTGTGATCTAATTTTTAATTTAATTTTAGCGAGTTTTATTGTGAAGTTGATCCTTCAGCTAGTCAAATTAAATTGCCATCTCTGCTGAAATTTTTGTAACTGTTCAAATTTTGAAGTTTGTAAATAAACATTTTCGTACGTAAAATTTTGATAAATAAAAATTTTTTGTAAATTAATTTCTTAATGACTTTGGTACGCCACGGTAGCATGAATGAAATGCTAAAACTGAGAAACAAGACGGTCTTGCAAAATTTTTTAATGTTCTGAAGTTTTGAAAGATTGCTGGATAGAGCTAAAAACGTCATCTAGGAGGCAAATAAAAATTTATTGGGTTTTAAACAAATGACTAAAAAAATGTATAAATTTCCAGACATCCATAAAATTAGCGAGTTCCAACATCTTGAATACCACCTTAGTGATCATAAATTTTGAGCACTACCAGAAGTTGGGTACAATTCGTTGGTATTGTTTCCATGTCAAATGAGCCGATGCCTTAGCATAAAGGGCCACTGATAACCTCATGTCTAACATGTCAGTCAATACTTCTGACAAGAATACAAAACATTTAACTATACATATAGCTATGGTGAGACTTTATAAATCAAATAATCGCATGCTTATTACAAAAAATTTATTGATAAACACAGAAAACTGATATTTTGGTACTATTATGAATGTAACAGTTCATGAAAAGTATAATGTGTTTTCATTATACAGAATGAGATAAAAGAATACCCCAAATTTGAAGATCTATAATATCAAAACCAAACCACCTACAACTTTGATTAAGCTATGAAATGAACTGTGGAACCGTAAAGTTTGTTTACCATACATTCTTAAATGTTCAATGTGACCTCCACGAGCAGCCCGAACAACATTAACGCGATAATCAAACTCGTTCCACGCTCTTGACAGAATGTTCAGTGTTACGGTTAGGATGGCATTCTTAACTCTCTGTTTGAGGTGGTGAGGAGGTAGCAAGCTCTCATTCAAAATGTCAATATTAAGGGAACGGTCTGATGTTTCCTTTATGTGCCTAGAGATGACACTGGGAGAGTCTGTCGTCACACTATGAGCATGTGATGTGTGTTGGTACGCATTACGATGGCAACGAAACAACAGGAGTTCTGTGTTATTCAGTTTGCTAAATATGAATCGCTTCAGACTGTTCAACGTGAATTCCGTTGCAAATACGGACATCGTCCTCTCGATAGATGGAATATTGTACGTAGGTTTCGTCAGTTCCATGACGGAAGGTGCCTTCGCAAAGGCAAAAGTTCCGGGCGGCCGTGTGTGTCCAAAGAGAATGTGCAACGGATTCAACAAGCATTCGTTCGCTGTCGGAGAAAATCCACTTGACAAAGCTAGTTGGGAAATGCAAAACCCTCAATCGATGGTATGTACAGTGTTGCGAAAGCGATTGCTGTAGAAACCATACAGGTTACAGCTTGTACAGGCTCTTACCGAAAGGGATAAAGAACTGAGACGTGATTTCTGCGTGTTTGTTCTTGCCCAGAACGAGGAAGACTATGCCTTCATGTCTAAGCTGGTTTTTAGCGATGAAGCAACGTTCCATACAAATGGTAAGGTGAACCAGCACAACGTGCGGATATGGGGTCAGGAGCCTCCACATGGAACCACCAAACACGAGCGCACTTCCCCAAAGTGAACGTGTTTTGAGCTGTATCCAAAGACATTGTTTTCGGCCCTTTCTTTTTTCATGAGCCCAATGTTACTGGAATCTTTTATTTGGACATGCTTACAGAGTGGTTGTTTCCTCAGTTAGAAGAGGCGGCGGGGGACTTCATTTTCCAGCAAAATGGTGCACCACCCCATTGGCACCTAGCTGTTCGTGGATACATGAATGAGTCGTTGCCGCAATGCTGGATTGGTCGAGGAGCAGCTGGTGACCAGGCTCTTCATCACTGGCTCCCAAGAAGCCCGGAACTTACCAGTGTGTTTTTCTACGCGGGTACATAAAGGATCAAGTTTTTCGTCCACCATTGCCGGCTAACATTGACGACCTCAAAACGAGAATTATAGACACCATCCAAACCGTAACACCGGACATGCTGACAAGAGTGTGGAACAATTTTGATTATGGCGTAGATGTCGTTTGGGCTGCTCGTGGTGGTAACATAGAACATTTATGAATGTATGGTAAACAAACTTAACAGTTCCACAGTTAATTTGATTTGTGAAGCAAGGTTGTAGGTTGTTTGGTTTTGATATTATAGACCTTCAAAGTTAGGGTATTCTTTTATACTCATCCTGTACAAAACTACAAAATATTTTGTATTACTAAGGTCAATGATGGTTCAAATCATAGGTTTATTCATTAAGGTGTACAATGTGATACGGCCACTACACTACATCATGCCAATCAGTTTCCCGACTGATGGTGGACTTCAGTTCCTTACCGATACAGCTACTCAATTTACATTAGCAGAGGTACCAAACCATTTGGCAAAGTTATCAGTAATCTTTTTTTTTCTGGAAAAAAAAAAAAAACTGTAGTTTTCATTAATTTTCAGTAGTGACACTATTCACCTCACCACACTTGAAAAAATCACACGCATACAAATTTACAGCACAAGTAGTCTAAATTATTATTATTTTGAAGTGGTATTAATGGCCTTTTGTAATAGACCTGCATGGTATTCTACACACTACTGCCAGTGGTATGTCTATGAGCCATATGCATAGTGGATTTGTAGTTTAGTATAAATAAGATATCACATTTAACTTAAATACTACCATTTTTGAAAACTTTTTCAGACTGTGGAAAATTAAGTATACATTTTGCAAAGAACATAGTTAAAGGTTAATATTCTAGTTTCAGCAATATCAGACACGCTACTTTCAACTATGCATAATGCTGTATGTTGTAACAGATCTGTTCCACATTTTTAGCAAAGGAAAACTTTTTATTTTTCCAGGCAGCCAACCCTGTTTCATGGTAAGTCTTACTTGCACAGTTCGCAAAACACATGATACCGAGATACATTTGAAACAATTTGATGATAGTAAAAATGTGATAAAAGAATGTTGTTTCACATAATTTAAATACGCCTACTTTGAATGAATTCAACTGTGTCTGCCCTCGTAAAAGCCCAATTTGAAGGCTAGTGATTTTATTAAGTCTATTTTGCTGTTTTTTTCCTCATATAATTGTATGTCATTCATAGTTTTTATTATACGAAACACTTGCCTGCCATTTGTGCTTATAGCAAATATATTCTGTATGCCATATAAACAAACTCGATTAAGCATGTTATCACATTGCTCATCAAAATCATGACTATAATTATAACTTTCTGTTTATGCAATATTTCCATGTGGAAGATGACATCAAAAAAACTCAGTCGAAGTTCGTATGTAAATTTTGTGGTAGGAAACATTCATGGGGTAAGTGTCCAGCTTATGGAAAACAATGCCACAAATGTGGGAAATACAGTCATTTCCAGAACAGGTGTTTTGACACCAGACAGTGTCAAGAAGTTGTGGCAGATGAAAATACTTTAATAGTAAGCTCACTTGCCAGGTGCACAAATGTAATGGGCAGAATTAGTTTCTTTTAATGTTGTTAATGTGGTGTTTAAATTGGATATGGGTATTCAGATTAATATTATGACAGACTGTTGCTATTAGGATAGACCTATCAATGGTACCCACTAAGGTATGGTTGGTGAATTATAATGGTGGGTGTATTAACACTGTTGGGGAAACTGTATGAGAATGTCAGGTTAATGGTAGAAAATATGACATAACATTTCATGTTGTAGCTTTTAATGCAACTTGTATTCTGGGATTGTACGAAAGGTGCATTTAATCTGTTCTGTAGTTGAGGTGGATGCATAGGCAGAAATGTATGTTCAGTTGAAACAAAACTATCATCATCTGTTTGTTGGCACTGGGGAAATAGGTTATGCATATTAAATTAAATTAAAAGAAAACAGTGTACCAGTAGCAGCTGCAACAAAGAAATTACCATATAAGATGTAGAATAAGATTGAACTGGAACTACACTGAAGAGCCAAAAAAACTGGCACACCTGCCTAATATCGTGTAGGGCCCCCCGAGCACGCAGAAGTGCCGCAAGACGACGTGGCATGGACTCGACTAATGTCTGAAGGTATGCAGGAGGCAATTCACACCATGAATCCTGCAGGGCAGTCCACAAATCCAATCTGCGCCAATTTGAGAAAGGGTTGCACGTCTGTCACGTTTAATGATTCTCGTCAGTCGTTGTTTGTCCCGTTCTTTCATGATCTTTTTCCGGCCGCAGCGATGTCGAAGATGTGATGTTTTACCGGATTCCCGATATTCACGGTACACTCGTGAAATGGTCGTACGCGAACATCCAAATGTTATCGCTACCTTGGAGATGCTCTGTCCCATCTCTCGTGTGTCGACTATAACACCACGTTCACTCACTTAAATCTTGATAACCTGCCATTGTAGCAATAGTAACCGATCTAGCTGCCGACCACATCACGTTACTCTGATTGGTTCCATACCTCTGTTATTTGCATACGCACGCCTATACCAGTTTTTTTTGGCTCTTCATTGTATAAAGAATGGGGAATTTAGGGGTAATATGTAACGTTAGTGAGCCAACAGAATGGGTCAATTCATTAGTTATAGAACAGAAACCTGATAAGTCACCAAAGCTGTGTCTAGATTCTAGTGACTTTGAACAACTGTGTTTTCAGAGAAAGGTTTTAGAGTCAAATACCAACTACATTTAATGCAGGTCAGTTTCGTAGATATTGTTACAACCCATATGGCCTGTCATCAGCACCTGAGGTTTTCCAGAAGAGTTTCTCACAAATATTTAGTGATTTACCAGGTGTGGAAGACTGCACAGATGATTTGGTTATATGGGATAAGGATGAAACAGAACATAATGTTAGACCTAAATGCGTGTTTGAAACAAGGTTAGATTTAATATTAACAACTGTACATTTTTTTTCAAAGGAAGTCTCATGTGGGACATCTTTTTAAAAACAGGATTGTTTAAAGCCTGATCCAGAGAGAGTAAATGCAATTGTTGAAATGAAAGAGCCAAAAAATACAAAAGAATTACATACCCAGGTTGGCTAGCAGTATCCTTATAGTAAATCCCCAGACTTTTCCTGGTACCCTTTTACATTTCCCTGACTAACTTACATAGCAAAAATTTATAATATTTTTATGTTTTCCTAAAATAAATTGCAAACTTTTTTTAGTACAAAGATCGCAAATGGAAAAAGGTGACAACAGAGGTTAAATACTAGTATTCTCAGAACAAAAAAAAAGTCACAATAGAAAGATAAGAGGCAATACAATGTATCAATTTAATGAGAACTACTAAAAGTGTTATTTTTGTAAACATGTTACTCTCCAAATCTTACACTTGCACATAAAAACATATTTTCCACAATCCCAATGCCTGCTAAATAACAACTAGAAAAAAAATTAGCCAAAAAAGTACGTGTAGTAATAGTTACAATTAAAATATGACAACAAATTGTCCCCAGGCTCATAAATCTTCCTATGAAGGTGGAATAAACTAAAGTAACAGTACACTTCATAAGACTGCATGTAGCAGAAGCGCTAGAATCCAATATTAATTTTTCTATTATATACAATCTAAAATATTTTATATAAGTTCCCCGACTCGATAAATACTTTCCTGATTTTTCCAGAAATGTTACATTTCCAGACTTTTCCATGTTTTCTCTGATATGAGCCACCCTGATACCCTACTAGGTATGGCTACCTATGTACGTAAGTTTATAGCAAACCTTTCTCAAGTGACATAGTCTACAAGGCAGTTGGCAAGGAATGATGTGAAATTTGTATGAAGGGAGAATCAGGGGAGAGATTTTCAGAAGGTTAAGGAAGTTTTATCATGTGCTCCAGTATTACAATTTTATGATGTTGACAAACCTGTAGGGTTGTCAGTGGATATAGTAGTAGTTAAGGAATGGGCACAGTTCTTTTGCAAAGGGAGCTTGTCTGTAGCTTATGCATCTAAAGCATTTAGGAAAGTCAGAAAGGTTGGGCCTAAATCGAAAAAGAACTGCTGGCCATAGTTTTTGGACGACATGAAAAATTCTCTCAGTGCATATACGGAAAAACAGTGCTGGTGGAGTATTTTTAGGAAATCGCAGTTGAAGACATTATAGATATTATGATCCAGTACACACCTGGGAAAAATTTGCAGTTGGCTGATGCCTTGTCTTGATCTATTAAAATATCATATGTACCAGCAGTTAATATTAAAACAGTTGATCTTCATGTATGCTTAGTGTTAGACAATTTATCATTTTCAGAGTCTAAACTAAACATTTTCAGACGAAGTTGTAAAGATTACGAAATTGAATTGGTTAAATCTTAAGTCCAAAATGGCTAGCCTGACCTGGAGAAATTACTAGCTAAAGTAAAGCGTTATTACACAATTAAGGAATAATTGTTTCTGGCAAATGACTAACTACTGCAAGGCAAGGCACTGGTGTGATGGTACCAAAATCCTTGCAAAAAGAAATGATTAATCTCATTCACTACTGTCACTTAGGCAAAGACAAGTGTAAAATGCGAGTAAAAGGCTCGCATGAATAAGAGTAGATAGAGAATGTAATTGGGAATTTTACTATTTGTTCAAATTTCCAAAACAAGCAACCACGTCAGCCACTGTTGTTACGCGATGTCCCAGACCTCCCATGGAAGGTTTTAGGGGTAGATTTCATTCATTTTAATGGAAAAGAGTATCTTCTACTTTTTGATTATTTTAGTATGTGGATATATCATTGTTAATGGACCAGAGCAATGCGACTCTTATGACTGTGCTTAAACCAATGTTTGCAAGATTTGGCATTCCCGATAGGTTATATTAAGATAATGGTCCTCAGTTCAGTTCTATTAAACTTAGAGATTTCCCGAATTAATGGACTTTTGAACACAACATGCAACCCCCACTAGCCACACTCTAACAGCATGGTGGGGAGGCACTTTCATAATGTAAAAACGATGTTATAAAAAATAGTGCAGGATGGAAAGGATCCATACACTGGATTGATGGAAATGAGAAATATTCCAATAGATTCAAACATCAGTAAGTTTCCTTACGAGACAATTTATTCTGAGGTTAAAATTTTTTTTTCGAAAACAAGCAGTAGACTTACAAGAGGTGATATGAGACACAGCAGACCAGAGATTAAACCATATCCAAGTGCACCAACGGGTGTGAGTCAGACATCCAGATGGGCAGATGCAGCCAGGAAAAATCAGAGGGAATAGTATTAGACCAGGATCACGTCATCCCCCTACCTGGTGACCAGGCACTAATAAGGAATAGGAGCAAAGTCTCCCATGGACAAGATAGGCTGCAAAGGGAGCAGGAGGGCGGGGAATGTCTCTTAAAGCCAGGTCAGGGTAGCTCTGAAGTGAAATGTAGAGGTCAGCCGGAACCTGGTCCAAGAGATGGGGAATTAAAATCCAGTTATGGCAGATATTATAAGAAACATAACTATTGGTATGATTATGTTCAAGACGTATTTTTTAGTACAGTAAACTCTATTTACCGGGGTAATGACTGGCTAAGGGTTTACAAATAACCAATATTCACAGTTAAAGCAATTTAGGGGAGGGGGGATCTTTACTTTAGGCCTATGTACTGAACACGTAGGTTATGTAAACAAATATTATATTCATATACAAATTCAATTTTTTAAAAGCCAGTGTGTGGCAATGTTATTAATGATATTAACATCATCACATACACAAAGTCCTGTATCAGCTAATGCGTGAACAATTGCAAGTCAATTTCACGATGGCTATTTTCACAGCCTAACATTTGCACGACAGACCTCTAAGAAATATGCAGGCAGGAAGGACATTTTAGACAAAATGTCTATGTATTTTATTTTATATATTTTCAAAATAGTGTGATGCGCGACGTCGGGTGACATATCACGGTCAAGCAAGGTTTTGTGTGTTGGTCAGAGACATGGGCAATATAAATGGGCGGACTATTGGCTACTCGCCGGACCCCAGCTGGTATATAAGCTAGGGTGCCACTGACGGAAGTCGACGACGACTGAATACGGCTTCCTGGCAGTCTTTTACGGTGGCTGAAATAGGGAGTGTGGGGGACTGCGAGGTGAGGCCTCGCCAGTTGTCGGGCGGCTTGAGCTCATTCCCCGGGGGGTTATGCTGCAGATGGCAGTTGGGGCTGGCTCCCAGCATATGTTGGGTTTGGAGGCAGTAGCTGCCTTCCTAACTTGCCACTTCGCACCACTCCTGTGGATGTATGGTATAGAGGTAGAACTAAGGTCTGCCACACTAAGGAAGAGTAGGTGACTAGGATCCCTAGTTAGGTGTAAATCCAGCCAGGGCCAAGCTACCCAGAGTCGTAACCGATTACTCCAACCAGCGAAAGTTCAGCACATGGTTAGAGTAGTGGGTTTACCCTAGATGTCAGAGAGTGACGTGGGTGTGGTCCAAATATGGGCAGACCTCCAGAACCAGTCTATCACTCCTACCAATGACAGTTTAGCACGGTGGATGGAGTGAATTGGCTGGGCTGGTTGACTAGCTGCCTTGTGGATTGAGTTCCTAGTGGTTGGGGGTCTACGGTACTGTACATCAGGTGCACAGTTTGGGTGGTCGTCTAATGGGTGTGTTCGTGACGTACGTGTGACCGGTTAAGGGAGCCCGCAGTCCTACTCTAGGTTCGGCAATTGGTTTGTAATGACACATGCTTTTCCCTGGTCGCGAAACAAACTTGGCTGATGTGTCTGTGGATGCCCTGGGTCTAGGGGTGTGCTGGTAGGCTCTGGTAGCAAGTGGTTCAGGGTTCAAACCCTGCCTGGAGTGACGTGATGACACATGAAGATGAGGCGAAGTAGTGTTTAAATAAATGTCAGTATGAGTCACGCGTCTATCACCCCCCTCCCCCCACCATTTCGACAGACTCGTCCGGCAGAAAAAAATTTCTGTGGTAGTGACTAGTACTGTCACTCACAAGAAAGTCAGGTTGGCTTCTGTGTTGCTCCTCTTCTGTACACTCTCTGGGTTCCGGCGCAGCATGTCACTTTCGCTCTCTGTATGGTGTAGCGCTCTCTCTTTAGCGTGCCGGCTGGCTGGGCGAGCGACCAGCTAATGGGTTCTACCCCCTGGGGAGGATAACTGTCACGCGGTAATGGTCTGGTGTCGAGTTAATGTTTGCATCCCTATGTTTGTTATATTATCAGCGTGCCACTCACACAAGTCAGCTGAGGGCTGTGTTTATGTACAGAACTAATTTAACAGAAAAAACCAATTTACAGGCAGGCACAAAAAAATTATGTAACAGTGTATATAAAAGTCTTACTCGTGAGGGGTGTCACTTCTACTGGTTTACCTGCCGTGGCGCTGAAGGCGTTTTAAAGTGGCTCTGCTCTGTAGCCTCCAACAGGTCACACAGCAATTAACTTCCTTTCGTGTGACAAAGCTCTAATCGGGCCAGCTCTAGGCATTCCATTACCTAGGCTGGTCTGCATCTACCTAATATTTACAATGTGAGTACCCTTATAAAGACTAATAATACTAACCAATTGACGTACGGACCACCTACTACAGAAAATAAAAAATGTATTACTCTCAAAGAGAGACAACAAAATTTGAAAGTATTTAAAACAATTTAAAATTTTTGCTTTTGTTAGAAAGTTCTTGAGTAAACAAGGCATTCATTCATCTGGATTCATTCTTCACCTATGAAAAAGACAGTGCTTCACTAAGAGAATCTGTGTTTCACTGTTACCAACTAGGACATCTATTGCATCGTGGCTCATATGCACTGCCATTAGATACTTGCACTGTTTTGAATGGTTATTTGACGTAGAACTGTGTTAATAAGCTCCAACTTTATTATACTCTGTTGCACGATATAGTCAGTCTTACATGGCCCTTACTGGCTTTCACTAATGTCACGGTCACTGATAACAGGAATTTAAGAGCTGTTTTAATATTGGCGTTAATACACTTTCTCTGAGTATTTGACAACTCACGTTCATGTTACTGGCTGTCTCTGGTTGGAGCCTTTCATTTGCATGGACGACCCCGCTTCAAGGCCGCATACTGGGGGTATGGCCATGTTAACTTGGAAGTGGGTCGCCATGGTGACTCACGGTAATGTCCCGGCAGAGATGCGCTGTGGCAGGCATGGGAAGGCATCTCTCCTGTGGACTGGCTGCTGGTCTCTGGGTTTGCATCCACGGCAGTGGCCAGCTCATGGCCACCAGGCACCGGGGGACGATCAGGCCTCCTCTCCTCCTGGAGGGGCGACTGTGGGGTAGCCGTCAGGGGCAGAGATTACTGTACTCCCCCTGCCCCCTCAGCTCTGCTGGGCTCATCCTCCCGTACGGAAGGTGATGCAGCAGTGGTCTCTGCGTCGTGAACCCCTGGGTGACCACGCCTTCCTGGGTGGGCGTGGCCTGGATTGCCGTCTGAGGTAGGGGCTGGCTGTTTGGACCCCCTACCTCGTCGGCGTGGCTAGGCTCATCCTCCTGTACGGAAGGTGACGCCTCAGTGCCGACCAGGCATGGAGGCCTGGTGGGTGACCACATGCTCCTGGGTGGACGTGACCTGGGTTGCCGTCAGAGGCAGAGGCTCTTCGGGCAACCCTGCCTCATCGGCTCTGCTAGGCTCGTCTTTCTACTGGATGGAGCTGGTTTTCTGGGGTCGCCGGTAGGGCTCTCTGTCTAAGGGGCTCCACCACGACAGTACCAGTCCCGGTGGGGGTCATACAGCCACATCTGGCAGTCATCTTGCAGACGAAGTCCGTTGGAGTCAAGGGAATGTCTGGATGGACATTGCTCCTCGAGGTACTAGTAGTTTGACCCTGGTCAGAGTGGGTTGGACACTTCTCTGGTTAATGTCCAATCTGAGTTCTGGCTCTCAGAAGGTAAGTGGCTCAATCTCGGTGGGCATCCATGGTTGGAGATCATCCTCCCTTCCTTCCTCTTCTTCTTCTCCCTCTGATTCCGGCGCTTCGGCTTCACGGTCTTGGGTTCCAGCGGGGCAAGGGCGCATCTGCCCTCTGGTTACTTTGCGGATTTGTGCACAGTACACATTGCCTTGGCGTCCTACAATCGTGTAGGGCCCTTCCCACTGGTCAGCGAGGCCTTGCATTGAATAGACGTTTGGCCTTACTAAGTGGGTTGCTGCGGAGAAGCACAGCCTCGCCCATTTGGAAGCTTCTCATTCTGGTGCTGGGTTGCGGGTTCTTGTGGGCTATGTAATTGTCTTGGGCGGGGTGCGTCCTCGTGGTCTGAGCCAGGGCTGCCAACTTTATGTCCTCAGGTTACGGCATCTCTGTGGGAGCCTGTTCCCACTGCCAGTCACCTGGGTGGCGGGGATTTCGTCTCAAGAGGAGCTGGCTGGGGCTGGTCTTGACTGCCTCATTGTTTCTTCTCCTTACAGTGAAGAGAATGTTGGGCAGATGCTTATCCCAGTGACAGTGAGCTTCACCCACAGAGAGGCGGAGGTTTTTCTTCAGATCCTGGTTTCTCTACTCAGAGAGGTTAGGTGGGGATAGTTAGGTGGGGAGTG
>NQII01000217.1:393005-420969 GCA_002778355.1 Clitarchus hookeri | reverse complement strand
TGGAGGTGATGGGGATGGGGGGGTAGTCCATGTGTCTTCCCCCCATGCATTGCAGGCAGTTTGCCACTTGTGGCTGGTAAATTGAGTACCATTGTCAGTCAGTATCGCTTGCGGGTACCCCCAGCAAGGAAAAATTTTAGTTTCAAATTTCTTGATAATGTTTTGAGTCTCCTGGCTGGGTAGGGAAAATGCTTCCACCCAGCGGGAAAACTGGTCTGCGAGAGTTTGCTTTTGTACTTCTGGGGTACAGCCCCATTAAATCGGTTGCCAAATGGGTCCAGTCGATATGAGGCAGGCGGGGTTTTTCTTGTGGGTTGGGGCACAGGGTAGGTTTTACCACAACAGCACGTCTCACAGTTGTTGACTTACAGTTGCACATCCTGGCTTAGTCCATCCCATGTGTAGCATTCTCCTATGTCCCAAAGCGCCTCCTTAATGCCGGGATGACCGGCTTGCGGGTGGTCATGGTGGTGGCGGCACAAGACTGCCCTCAGGTTTCGTGGTATCCAGATATTCCATGGGGCCCCAGGTTGTCCCCTTTGAGACGAGACATCATCTCAAAGTTCAAATCGCTGGGGTTGGTTCTGGAGATGTTTGGTGTCAGGGTCTTTCTGTTGGTGGTAAATGATTTGATACCAGCTGAGTTGTATCGGGAGGAGCCGGATGTGTTCCTCGGGACTTCTTGTAGGGGCAGAAAGAGGTGTCATTCTCTCCCAATCATCATCATCGTCATCTTTGCCCCCCACACCTTCGAGGTCTGGCTGGCGTGATAAGGCATACGGCAGATCATTTGACTTACCCGGGCAGTGCTGCACCTCAAAGTCCAACTCTGTTACGAACATTTCCCATCTACCTAACTTGGTCTTGATGTTTCTTGACTCGTGCAGCCATTGTAGCACCTTGCCATCTGTGCAGAAGATGAAGTGCTTCCTTTCTAGGTGATATAGATATTTCCTGACTGCCTAGATCATGGCGAGGCACTCTTGTTCATTAATATGATATCTCTGTTCTGTGGAATTCAAAGGGATGCTGCATATACAATGACCTGGGGTCGTCCGGTGGGGTCCTCCTGGTATAGGACTGCCCCAGTCCGTTCTGGCAGGCATCTATTTGTAATATGAGGGGACTCTCCCCTTGGTGTCTGTGGAGTTTTCCCAGGAGTTGGAAGCTTCTTTTCAGGGAGCAAAATGTGTTGCTGTGATCTTCCTCTCACTGCAAACATGTTTCCTTCTCTAGTAAGGGGTTAAGGGGTTCCATTTGGTGAGCAATATCTGGTATGTAGTCTCGCAACCAGTTGCACAGGCCCAAGAAGCGACATAGATTATTCTTATTAGTGGGCTCTTCTGCCTCCTCTATAGCACGTATTGAAGTTGCCTGGGAGTAGTTCCCTTCGGGGGTGATTACGTGGACCAGGTAATCTATGATGGTTTTTGCGAAATGGATCTTAGACAATTTGCAGGTCAAGCCATGCAATTATCCTTTCAAGTACCATCTGGAGGTGTCCCCAGTGTTCTTCCCAGGACTTTGAGTACACAATTATGTTGTTAAGGTAGGCAAAACAAAATTGGCCAATGAATCCCGTGAGGATCTCCGCCCACATTAGTCTCTGGAAGGTGGCAGGGGCATTCTTTAATCCAAAGGGCATTACCCGGAACTGTAAGGTTTCGCTTTCTGGAGTGGTCAAAGCCATATACTTTTGACTGTCTGGGTGCACTGAAACCTGCCAGTACCCAGATTGCATTTCTAGGGTACTGAAAATAATTTGCCTCCCTTATATCCCAAAGAGTGTGCATAAGGTTGATTGCCAGTGGTGCTATAGCATGTGTCACATCATTCAAGTCTTTGTAGATGACACC
Source organism: Clitarchus hookeri (assembly GCA_002778355.1). Taxonomy (NCBI): domain Eukaryota; kingdom Metazoa; phylum Arthropoda; class Insecta; order Phasmatodea; family Phasmatidae; genus Clitarchus; species Clitarchus hookeri. Next base: position 419,113 of record NQII01000217.1, on the reverse strand, counting down.
AAATCTGAGTTGCCCATCTTTTATGGGGACCAAAACAACCTGGAATTGTAGGGTGAGTCAAATGGTTCCACAATCCCCTGTTCTTTCATAGCTTTCACCTATTCCATAATCAGGTGTTGCCTTTGGGCGGACACGCTGTATGGTCGGTTGTAGATTGGCATATCGGTGGTGGGCCAAATCTCATGCTGGATGCTACGCGTTTGGCGTAGCGAACCCCCTTGGCCAAAAGCTCCATCATATTCATCCAATATTTGATTTAATTAAGCTGGGTGAATTCTGGTTCCGTGAGTTGATGGTTAATTTCTTCGGGTGCGATATTCGAGAAAGGAGGAGGGGGGGTGGCCTGTTTTTATGGTCAATATAGATCAATTGCTGGCTATGGAAGATGAGGCACTGTGGTTGATGTAGCCATGGCTGCCCTTATATTATTGCCTCAGTAATATTTGGCAAGACTACGAATTCGGTTGAGTGGTCTTGAAAGTATACCCCTACTGTCAGAGTAGCCTGGCTGTGGACTTTAAGAGTTTGGTCGTGTGTGCCATGTGCACCAACCAGTATTGTGGGTGAAGTGAAGCTCGTTGTGCAGAGGTGAGCAAGTCACTTCTTATAAAGTTCCCCATAGCAGCGGAATATAGTATGGCGAGTATATTCAAGTAGAAATTCTGACCGACCTGTCTAAGTCTAGTTCGAGAAACCTCAAGCAAAATAAGTGTGTAGAATTGAATAATACTTGGGAGTTGGGAGAATATGATATAATTTTGGAGAAGGTAATGATTCAGAGCACTAGAGTCACTTAGTTCTAATTTAATAATGGGTGTTTTAATTGGGTTGTTGAGTTGAGAAGTCACTTAAGATTGTGAATTCTAAATAAACATTTGGCTATGGTAACCCATGGAACTGTAGCTCTCGGATGTCAAGACATGTATTAACGTTTATCGTAATAATATATTGAAATGTTGAATTATTGAGCTATAATTTCTTATGAAGCTATGAATAGGCAAGATTGTGAGATATGAATGCAAGGGAACTTGTAATTCAAGTTCAGAGAGCAGAGTATACCATCGAATAATTTGCGAAACTGGTAGAGAGTATAATGTTTTCAAGACAGCCATGTTACTGTGGAGGAATCAAACTATTGTTGTATAGAGTAATTAAGGTTGAAATTAGAATTGTTTGAATTGAATTATGTGTTGAGAAGTGCCTAAGAATTTAAAGCTCACCAATACTGAATGTTTTAGTTGATTTTAGTCGGTTACAAGAGAGTTGCTGTTTAAAAATTGGAAATTTTAAAGAATTAACTATGTAAATTCTTAAATAGAATTCGGTAGACATTTTTATGTTATCTTAATACACTATAAAGCAGTATAATGGGTTGCCTTACACAGATTTGATTAATTATACGATTATATTGATTATTGAAGTTCCATGTAAAATAACTGTAAGATGTCAAAATCAAATTAAATAAACATATGGTTAGTCACAGCTTGAACCACATGGTTTTTATTTAAGGTAGACATAAATTACCCATCATTATCAATTTAGTCTTGTGATTAAGGAGATTGCTTTTACAGCCTTATTACACATACTTAAGACGTAAGAAATAGTTGTCAAGTTGTAACAGAGTAAGTATCATTGCAGAAGAAGAGGAATGGTTCCCCCTCCTCCCTTAGACATGTTAACTAGATGACCACGATGTAGGATATTCATGGTCCCCATTTAACCTATTCTTTGAGATAATCACACAACATTTCACTGTTTTAGATATCCTCAATGCACGAGGTCTATGTTCCATGGTATTACATTACCGCTGGGATGTACTTTTGTTTCATTTAATTATAGTAATTAATCTCATTAGACCTGGTTACTAAGTGGAGGTTACACTGGTTTGCAAGTTAGCAATCACTCTGTTTACTGTTTTGGCATTGTGACACATGCTTTAATTGAAGGACTTAGTTGACAAATAGTGTATACAAGAATGATATAACAGTGGGTTAGGTATTCTTAATAATGTAGATAGCCGCACAATATAACACAAGCAGCCAAAATAATGTAGACAAGAAAATACATGGTGCAAATAAAATGTAAAGCAAATGCATGGTGTAAATCAAAATGTAAAGCAAATACATGATGTAAATCAAAATGCAAAGACAAAACATGGTGTGAATAAAAATGTAAAGAAAATACATAGTAGAACCCTGTTGTAACACTTCTCAAGGGACCCAAGAAATGTCAGCCTTATACAAGGGAAAACCATATAACAGGGAAATTTTGTATTGGAAAACATGTTTGTGGACCAAGAAAAGGCAGCTTATTAAGGAGGAAAATGTTATAACAGGGTTCCACTGTACTGTAAATAATAAAAAAAAAATTACAAATGAAAATTTAAATGAAAATTTAAATGTAAGTGATAGTGAAATGAACATTTAGATAAGGAAATAGAAGGAATTAACAAGTTAGTGAACAAAAAATATAATACATGAACAAGAAATTGTAAAAACAAAATAGGAAATTTAAAAACCCCCTCTTTTTATACATGCAGAACTGAAAGTTCAATGAAAATTGATGTTAAGTCTAATGCAGTTCTTGAGAAGTCTATAATTTATATTTTATGTAAATTAAATTTATGAAACAATTTGAAAGGGAAAAATGGTAGCCGGTGGACAGTGTGGAATTAAGAAAAATATACTCCACTATTTAATCTAACAATACTGTAAATTAAGCAATGATGATAGTTCTTATCTAACAAAACATTCTAATAAATAAAGAAGGCCACTTATATAAATTTTAATTACATATTGTAATAATCCCACAATAATTAAAGAAGTATAGAAATTTTGCAAACCACCAATCCTCAGAAGACAAAACGGACTGAATTAAACCAAAATATTTTGCCTCTGCTATATACTGTACCTTGCATTTTTGTCACATTACATATGAGCATATTGTATTACCTGTAACCAACATTTTATTAACTAAAAGTGTTTCAACTAGACATTACATTAACTAATGGTTACTCTTAAGCTTGGAATAACAAGAACCAACAGTCAACAGAATAAATAAATATTGGAACATTTACCTTGTGAACTGTGAGGATGTCTGGGAATGACGAAATTATGCCCCTGTACAAATGAAGTATGTCACCCAATGGTTCCCAATCCATCTTTGGTTGCTCCTCAAATAATTTCCCAATATGGTGATATGCTTCACCAGTTGCTTTCACAGCTTCTGCAAGTTTTCCACTCTTGCTACCTACAAAATGCACATTATCAACACTTGTAATTGCAAAAACTAATTGATTCAATTATGTGCTATATAAAAATCCACATGTCAGTAATAAAAATATCCTTCAAACCGAATTTACAATAACAGCTGCTTGTAATTTGGCATCACAACAGTTAAGGGGGTGGTATCAATTCAATCTTTGACTTTTCTTTCAAATCTTAATGATTAAAATATATGACCAGACATGAAAAATTAAAGATATGACAAAAAAAACTTAACAAATTTTTTGAAATTTTAACAGTTTTAATTATACCTGTATTTTCCCATGTGGGACCGACATTAAATAATTAGGTAATATTTGGTTATGAATACAGATGTATAACTATTAATGTGAGTAAAATAAGTAGATTTTAAAATAGTGCTAGTGATGCAACAGCAAACTATAACATCAAATTAATTAATTTGCTGTTGAGTATTATCGTTGTCAACCGCGCAGTATTCCTCGTAAATTAACCTTTTTTATATATGTCAAAATGCCTCAACACTGAGTTTGAATTGCAGACCACGTGCGCCATGCATAGCCTGCCAGGTCGGCCTGCTGTTGCTGGGCAGGCAATGGTATGGTGCAAGAGTGCGTGCGGCATCACACACACACAGCTACTGCTGGCTGTCTCTGAGAGAGCGAGAGAGAGAGAGAGAGAGAGAGAGAGAGAGAGAACGAGAGCGAGAGCGAGAACGAGAGCGAGAACGAGAGCGAGAACGAGAGCGAGAGAGAGAGCGAGAAAGAGCGGGAGAGAGAGCGAGAGAGAGAGCGAGAAAGAGCGGGAGAGAGAGCGAGAACGAGAGCGAGAACGAGAACGAGAGCGAGAGAGAGATAGCAAGCGAGAGCAAGAGAGAGAGCAAGCGAGAGCAAGAGAGAGCAAGAGAGAGAGCAAGCGAGAGCAAGAGAGAGAAAGCAAGAGAGCGAGAGAGCAAGAGAGAGAGCGAGAGAGCAAGAGAGAGAGTGAGAGAGCAAGAGAGAGAGCGAGAGAGAGAGAGCAAGAGAAGAAATGGATCGAGAATAAATGGAGCGAGAAGAAATGGAGCGAGAAGAAATGGAGCGAGAAGAAATGGAGCGAGCAAGCTTGCCTGGTGCTGGGCGACTCAGGTGGTTGTGCTAGGGGTGGGGGGTGGCGGGTAGAGGTGGAAAGGAAGGACGCCAAGCGAGAGGTAGAAAGAAAATATAGAAAGGATGCAAGCCAGCTGGACGGCGGCTGGAGGTAATACAAAGCAGAACTGTCGACGACAGGCATGCAAAAAGTATGATGCGACCCATACGCCTTTAAACACATGAGTGATGGATGAACTATTCATTTGTTGTTATTTTTTTGACTTCCTTAGAAACTACACTGAAGAGCCAAAAACAACTGGCACACCTGCCTAATATCATGTAGGGCCCCCACGAGCACGCAGAAGTGCCGCAAGACGACGTGGCATGGACTTGACTAATGTCTGAAGGTATGCAGGAGGCATTGAAATCTGCGCCAATTTGAGAAAGGGTTGCACGTCTGTCACCTTTAATGATTCTCGTCAGTCGCCATTTGTCCCGTTCGTTCATGATCATTTCCGGCCGCAGCGATGTCGAAGATTTGATGTTTTACCGGATTCCCGATATTCACGGTACCCTCGTAAAATGGTCGTACGCGAAAATTCCAATTTTATCGCTACCTCGGAGACGCTATGTCCCATCTCTCGTGCACCGACTATAACACCACATTAAAAATTACTTATATCGTGATAACCTGCTATTGTAGCAGCAGTAACCGATCTAGCAACTTTGCCAAACGCTTGTTGTCTTATATAGGCGCTGCGAACCGCATCACGTTACTACGATTGGTTCTATACCTCTGTTATTTTCATACGCATGCCTATACCAGTTTTTTTTGGCTCTTCAGTGTAAGTTAAAACATTAGAGCATACTGTATGTTGACAAATTTCTGAACATGGTTTAGGGGAGAAATAATTTTTATGCCAATATCTCTTAAATAAGCAGCACCCCACTTTTTGTGATTTTTTTTGTAAAAATGTGCAGCCTATACACGCCAAAATACGGTACTTTGTGTATAATACATTTGTACCGCTCTTGTAAATGTATATTGTGCCGACGTGCCATGCAGTAAGGGAAAGACTATCCACGGAATTGACTATACATCGGGAAGTTTTGTCAGTTTCACGTCAACACAAACAGTAACATGTATCCGTTGCAGCCCTAGATTATCTCCAGTCCTCGCTTACTCATGCAGACACGGGTGCAAAGAGATAAGAACGCTGGCTAGCAGGTTGTGAATGAAGGTTTTTAAGGCAGTGTCGGGAATTTTTACTCACATTTTCGTAAACAGTACGTAGAGTTTTTTTAATGGTTTTGTAACTTTAAGGATAAAACTAATAATTTAAACTCGTCGATTTCTTAAGTTAAAATTACGTGCCACATATAGACGAGTTCCGACTAAAAAATGTGTTATTTTTCACACCATCCCACCCTCATTTCCCATAACCGGAATAGCCCTTCCATGACGATTCCGATTGGGGTGTGCTCTACTGTACAGTGAAATCTCATTAATATGATCCTGATCAATACAAAACTCCCATTTACGTTAAGTATTTTCACTGTCCCATGAAATTAAGTAGGCTTTATAATGTTAAACTGTTCATTTAATACAAAATATGGTTAATATAATACAGAGTGGTTTTAATCCCACAAGGCTCTCATTCAATAAATTTATGTTATACAGTTAACATGAAATTCACAAACAGAAACAAAATACTTGTGAATAATATTAATCGCCTGAAATATTGAACTGTTTAACTACATAGGAATGTGTTTCATAGCACAACACAAAAAATTAGACACGTTCTTGCTTGTAACGATAATCAATTAGGATGCCATTTTGTTACACCTAATTGATGAATTTAATGGGAATTTATATCTGCAGACAATGGTATCACTTAATCTGCTAAGTTTTCCAACTGCCACATGAAAAAAGTTTATGATTAAAGAAGTTATAGTTGTGTAAAAGAACTACACATATAACACCTGTAGTTTTGACATGAATAACAAAACTAAATAAAATTATGTCACACAAGAAATAAGCTGTGAAATAAAATAAGAAACAGGTTGTGAAATTAAATTCTAGTAACAAGAATTGAGTTGTAAAATAAAATTAACAAGAATTGAATTTAGAAATAAAATTACATTACACAAAAAATAGGAAGTGAAAAAAAAATCTAGTTACACAAGAATCAAAACATGACATTAAATTAAATGATGTGAGAACCATAAAAAAATTTTGACCACTATAAGTTTGTGGAGTGTAGATTTTTTGGCAGCTATTAACATCAGGGGAGGGGCAACACAGGAAGTTTTGGGGGAGAAGGGAGAAAGGTAGAACAAGGGAAGTTTGGGGGGAGAAGGAAGAACATGGGAAGTTAGAAGGGAGTAGGGGGAGGGGACAACATGATGGGAAGTTGTGGCAGGGAGGAAGACAAAGGATGGGAAGTTTTGGGGCAGGTGGAGGAAGACACATGATGGAGATTTGTGGGAGGGGGGAAGACAACATGGGAATTTGGGATTGGGCGGAGGAGGGGGACAACACTGGATGTTGTGGGGGGGGGGAAGGAAGACAACACAGGAAGTTGTGTGGAGGGGGGAACAAGGAAGGGCCAAGGAGAAAGACAAACAAGGGCCCAATGTTGGTGCAACATGAGGGAAGAAAAATTGGTGTTGGGGCAGCAAGAATTAGGTGAGCAGATGTCTGCAGCATTACATTTAATTAATATAATTTTTATTGAATTTTATATTTAGAGCATCAGTAAATATTTTTTTGTGAAAAATAATTTAGTCCTCTTAAATCTTATAATAGGGATCATTTTTGTAGCAAGATAAACACTATGACAAGCCATAATTCTTTTGTTTAACTGTTCAAATTCAAGGGTATACCATGAATAAACATTGTTAGTTTCAGACCGTTATTATTGGACAACATTCATACAAAAACTTTCACTGCACTGTCAGTAGTTTCAGTAGTTTCACAAAAGGTTCTTCAGCATCATCTTCCAGTAAGCTGGTCTTCACCTTGCAGGGCAGGTTGCAGTAGATTGTCATCTGCTCAACAATTGGGACAATGTCTGCTTTTTTGTCCAGTAGAAGTCTGCAAGTCTCGCCGTTGCAGTCTTTGCTGAAGCAAAGCACGGTTTCTTTGCCCACTTGTATTTCATAGTTGATGCTGGAGGACTTCTTTAATGATGTAGTTTTGACCTTGTTCGGTCCCATCAATCCATCAGTGCTGTAGGCTAAGTCTGGTCTCATGTTGTACACTGTGCAGATTTCTCCATTGCACTGAATTCCATCCATAAAATAAATTTTTACTTGCCTTCAGCATTCATGATGTTTGGATTGTAGGCAGGTACCAGGACGTAGTAGAAGCCAGCATACGAGACACCATCACAAGCCTCTTCGTTTTTCATGGAGTCCTTGTAACATGGGTTACACAGCCAATACTACTCGTCGGAACACTGGGATGGTATTGGGATAGCACTTCACCATACCTGGCTTGAAGGACCTGGTATACAACACCTTGTGCTTCACAGGTTGTGGTGATGTGATGGGAGTAGCTGTGGCAGGCATAGACCAACTGCTGCTGGTGCCAATGGTGGATTGCATGGTGCCCTCTGGTGATAGAATACAATTGTCGCATGTTGCAGAGGTGAACGGGTGCCATGGTGCTGGTGCTAGGATGGATAAGTGATAGTATCAGAGTCATTTGGTCTGTGGAACCATTTAAGTTTTGTAACTGTGCTGTGGCTTCTTCCTCAAGACTGAGGAACTTCCTGCCCATCTTTGCAATAGTCAGTGTATTGTTGTGGACTGTGGAGGTGGTGGCTGCAACTACTGCACGACGCCTTGTATTGCAAGTCATGGGAATGTAGAACATCGAAACCGAGGTGGTGTGGCCTTTGAAGCACTGCCTGCATGGCAACCAGTCACAAATATCTTCGTCCTGCTGCATATATGCCAGAAGCCTCTTGTGCTCACACCAAACTTTGTGGTGCACATATTTCAGAACAAACTCTTTTGGGGAAAAAAGGTGAGTTTGTTTTACTATCTCGAACTGCAAGTGAGCATTTTCTCCAATATGTGATGATCACCAAAATTACGTTCTGTCCGCTGTGACAGCACACAACATCTGCAATGCGATGAGAAAATTACGAATGAAAAATAAACTGTACACTTTAAGGTGAGCGTCTCAAGCAGGTAATGATGATGGTATCAGCAGGCAGGAGAATGGATCCTGTGACCTTTTATATGCCATTATATGCAAGCAATGGTGTCCGAAGCGGAGGATGTAGTATAGAGGAGGGTCTCAGAAGTGGGCAACATGGGTGCATTCTGGTTGTAGGTGCTGAAAATTCTAATTACCAGTGCACTGTGCAGTGGGGCACTGTTGAGAGTGAGGGGGGCAGGGTGTAGGTAGTGAAGAGAGTTGCATAAAAGTGTTTGATTTGACAAGCTATGGCAAGTAATCAGCTGTTCAATAAATTTATTGTGCCTATGGCCATGGAAAAGAGAATTTTCTTGTCTTAAGCATTACCAATGTTTCTTGTCGTTGAAGAATTGAGGCTCCATGATGAGCTGGAAATATTTTTTACCAGGTATTCCAAATCTTGCAATGGACTCATGGCACCATATACGCATCATACTGTGTATATTAAAAAAAATTTCCAGACTTGGCATAATTATTTTCTTGTTCGTGCATGCCGCAACCCTCAATGCGATGAATGGTGGTAGACTGTAAATTTTATATTAATTTGCAGTTCTACTGTGCTGTAAGTTTTTTGCAATAAGCATTACATATTTCGGCAGGATAGTCTCTCGTAGCCATTATGATGTGCTATGTAATCCATTTTGCATATGACTTGTCTCTTGCATACATACCATGTGCAGGAGGTTCTAGTTTCTGAGCTCTGTACTCCTACCAATGTTGTAGACATGATGCTATTTATCTTGAGGGGGGGGAAACTGAACACAATTGGGTAGTAAAATTACTATTTTTCTGTTTGTGCGTGTAATATTAAGGAAGTAATATGCGAGCTCAATTTAGATACCAGCATTGGCGATATTTTTTTTTTACTGATATAGATGTGTGTCTACGGTCCAATGGATTGCTGCGGAAAAAGAATGTTACCCTTAAATTGAATGTAGGAACAAAATATTATTAACAGATTAAATTCTGAGCATGAAACTTATCTTGTTGGAGCTTTATTCATCTCAAAATATAACTGAAACAAAATATATAAGACCCATTGGTTTCGGTGACTTACTATTATGCATTCAATATTCAGGGGGAGGGGACTCTTATTCTGTTCCATGCCACTGTCTTAATTGATTTTAATGGGAGTATATTACATTCAGACATTCACTGTTTTTACCTGAAAGGACGTTTTTACCTGCTTTACAGAAATGTGTGGTTTGTGTTATCCACCAGTTTCTTATCCGTACAGTTTGTCAGATGTGTCATGGTACTGTGTGGATTGTATGATCTTGGCTTCTGGGTAGTAGCCATGTCACTGTCATTTTCTTTCCAGACATTTCGGAAGACACTGCAGCCTTTAGAAGGTAAATGTTAGTGCTGCTGCTACTTCGCCCTGAAGATAGAGGCTGCAATATATTCCAAAATGTCAGGAAGGAAAACGACTGTGATGCAGCTAGTACCCAGAAGCCAAGATCTTGCAGACAATGGCCATGAAAGCCTGTGAACTTGATTGTGTGAAATGTAGTTGTAAAAAATATAACAATGACATTGGATTATAAAAATGACACATGAAAGATTCAAATAAAGAGCGAATACGTAATGGAGCCATTTGATACATATAATTTTAGTGTTATCGGGCTGGTCTGTATGAGAGTCAATTGTGAAAGCATTGCTCAGTATGCCTAAAAAATTCATAGAACTCCTAATGTTGTGACAGTAACTTTCTGCACATAGCAACTGCAACTTTCATCTCTTTCCTTCAGTGGAAAATTCTTTCCCAAACGCAGAGAAACCCCCCCCATCCCTCCTGGTTATGTTACAATAGGTAATGTTATAGGGTTTGTGAATGTTGGAACTCAATTTTTTTTTTCCATTTATATTTGGGTTTACTACCATTTTTTTCTAAATAATTCCCGATTAAAAATTACAAAATCTTAATATAATAAACTACCACTATGGTCATAAAAGAATTACGAAATGGAATAATATATAAAACCCCTTAAATTTATAAATCAGTTTGCAAACTTACATATCATCCAAATTAAATATTACAATTTTTTATGACAATAAGAAAACTGGAATCTCCTTAAAAGGTTAAAACTTATCTTTTTAATGCATGATGGTTAAAAATCTCTTCCCCCCTTTGACAAAACAAAGTTCCGAAAGACCTAACCTCAAAATTGAACCCCCCTCTGCTTCTCTCCGCCCCCCAAGGCAGGATGCTACTCCGTATATTTGCTCCGCCGTTCTCTCTACAAAAATTCCAGAACTTCTGGAAACAGCCAAGAACCTTGATGGCACTTCTCCGTGATTTCACATGCAGCACGCATGCTCCTTGAAGATCTCAAAGACAAGTGAAGGAGAAGGGGGTGCGACCTGACAAGTGACCTTGCAGCAGCGGGTGCTCTCACTCAGTTAACGGCGCTGGCAGAGGCAGCGGCAGTTCCGTTTTCCCACGACTGACCAATATAAACCCGACGTCCCCGTACACCTTCAGTTCCCACATAGCTCATGTAGGACAAAATATATTGGATATTACTTCTCTTAGCAGGTGACAGTTTCTATCTGTGATAACTATTTTTTTCTCTGTATTTACAAGTGCAGGTATTTTTTCCAGATAAAAATTCAGTAATATTTTATTTTGATGCACCGAGATTCTCTGTTTTCTTTCAGAATAGAAGATGGATCAGGTATAAAATTGCACTTAGTTCAACCAGCTTTGATGTAACACAAGAAAACATGACATCCTGTCCTATGTTATCCACTTAGACTGGGTTCAGACATGCATATATTTAATTTGTGTTTGGCTGGCCTCCTCTAGAAAAATTGTAATAGATTTTTTAAGAAAACAGATTGGTTTAACTGTTACTCCAGCCAAGGTAAAATTTGTAATGCCTGAAATTTCTTTTTTGGGACACAAAATTTCAATTTAAGTTTTTCCATAAACCTGGAAAGGACCAGAGCAGTTCAAAATTTTTCCCAGCTAAGGACATTAGAGGAATAGCCCGTTTCATTGGTATAATCCAATTTTTTGGCAAACTTATTCCAAATGTTGATGAGAAGTCTACACATCTCAACCAGTTAAGTAAAAATATCAGCTAAATTTGAATGGGGTGCAAGCCAACAAAAAGTGTCAAACTTTGAAAAGGGATATTATAAATCCTCCAGTGCTCTGCATGGCAGACTTTACCAAATCGTTCATTTTGCAGACCAATGCCTGAAGCCTGACTGTTGGAGCAGTGCTTGAGCAGGAAGTAGATGAAGTGCACCAGCCGTTAGCTTTTGCCTCGCAAACCTCCTCTGAAGAGAAAAACCTCTACCATCTACGAGTTCTACCACCTACAAGTTGGAGTGTGTGACCGTGGTATTTGGTGTTGATAAATTCCGTGAATATCTTGAGCAGGCAGAATTTCTTTTATTAACTTATTATCACGCTGTCTTGGCTGTTAGCACATCCACAGCAGTTAGGAAAGATAGGTCATTAGATGATTTGAATTTCATCATTAAAATTTAAAGTTCAGCACATAAAAGGAACCCAGAATGTTATTGATGATGCACTCTCATGCATATTTGAAGGAACCTATTTAAGGGATGTACCCCATAGTTCACCAAACAGCAACCTTGCTACCAATTTCCCATTGGCGTTGATGCTGAAATTGAGCAAAAGCCATATTCTTTGTTTAAGGGTGTTCTCTATTGCAAATCTCGGGACAATCTGAAATGTATCGTTTTGCCAAACATTTTGAAACCAATGGTGTTTGCATATTTTCATCCTTCTCTTGTACACCTCAAAATTTATAAAAATATCAGAAAACATTTTATTTGGAGAAAATTAATTTTGAAATTGCAGAAAGAGTCAAAATGTGTCAGTTATGTGCTATGCGCAAGCCTGCACAAAACATCCAATTAGGTTATCTAGAATCTGAATTATCAGAAAGCCCACGCAGAAGTTATTTATCGATTTTGTTGACCCTATGCCCCGTAGCACGTCTGGTAACAATAGGCTGCTGGTACTAAAAGAGAAGTTTATTCTTTACGTAGGTTCTAATTATACAAAAAGAAAGATTATACAAAATTATACTTATTTTATGAAAAGTGCAAATGTTTCATTTATTTACAAACAAAACTAAAAAATCCAGCACACATGCAGTGAAAATTTCTAGTTGCCAAACTAAAAGCAATTGAGTTTCCCAACCTGAGTACAATAAACATTAGCAGTATTTTTCTTTATAGATAGTGTAAGGATATGTAACCGGTACCCAAAAGAAAAACTTTAGCAGGGCTTCAGAAAAGTGTTAAGTAACCAAGAATAGTCTAATCACCTTATGACCACCTGCTAGTATCCAGAGTAACCACCTTTCGCAGCACGGACAGCAGACAAGTTGGCAGTGACTCAGTCAGGTGCTGATAGGTCTCCATGGGTATCTGGAGCCTTGCTGTCTACAGTACGTCCCACAACTGTTGAATGGTGTGTGGCGGAGTAGACAGACGACAAAAACAATGATCAATTACATTAAGATTGGGGCTCTTTGGGGGCCAGGGAAGAACTTGGAAGTCTTGATCGTGCTCTTCCAGCAACATATGGACACTTCTAGCTGTGTGGCAAGGCACATTATCATGCTGGAAATTTCCATTCTTTTTAGGAAAGACAATCATGTACGGGTGGACATGATCACAGAGAATCAATTCAAAACCAAATTGTGCCTTCCACATGGACAATGGGACGTAGAGAATACCACGAGAACTTTTCCCCAGACCATAACACTGCCTCCAACGCCTTGTGTTTGTCCATCAATGAATGCAGGGCATTGGTTCTCAGACGTTTCTCACTGGACACGCTGATGTCCACCCGTTCTATGAAGCTGAAAATTTACTCGTCGGAGAAGGCTACCCGTCGCCAATCAGCAGCGGTGAAGTCACCATACTGTCAAGCAAATTCCAGTTGTTTTCGTTGATGCACCTGTGTTAGCATGGGTGCAGTCGCTCTGTGTCTACTCTGGAGTCCCATTTGCAGAAGGGTTTGCTGAACTGTTATGGTAGACACTTGTCTGGATGCCCCCCCGATTCATTTGGACGGTGAGCTTTTCAACTGTAGTCTGTCGGTTGGCCTTCACGTACCATCGTAAGTTCACCTTGAACATCAATGGCGTGTAGAGCTCCGCAGTTTCCACGATGGTTATTCCCAATGGTGCCATTTGTCTACTCACGATGCACCTTTACCACAGAGGCATGTGAACAGTTCACACACACGATGTTTCCAAAATACTGCCACCCCTTGGCCCGAAAGTCTATGATCATCCCATTTTGCAACTCTGTTAAATCGCTTCCCTTACCCACGATGGGAGGAAGCGCACTGTGTACAGCCAGCATGTCTATCACATTATATACCCACTTCACCAGCCCACGTCACAGGCCATATGTCATGGACTATGCGCTATAGATGGCACCTCTAGCAGTGGGGTCACAATAATGTGATTTGACTGTGTATATGGTTTAACTCTTGCTTAATCTGAGCTCTGTTTTGGGACGGAGTATGTGCTGCCCTTAGGAATTTATTTTTATTTTTAGGTAAAACTGTAATTATTTTTAAAATTGCAGTTAAGGGGCAAATAAATTTATTTCAGGGAATTTTAAATTTTCAAGCTGGAATGATTTTTACATTATAGTACTGCTTTGAAACTTTGTAGCTCTGCCAGTCATGGCTGTTCACAGCTACGGCAGCTTTCCATGCCTGGGACCATGTCCCAGACAAGTTATCTTACCGCAGTGACTGCACATGCTTACCATCATGTCCTATGTATACCACCTATCCTGATAACTTAGTGCGGCACCATCTCCCATACCCCCCACGATTAGCTCCTCTCCTATACAGCGCAGCTTGCAGAATCTCTCTCTTTGCACGAGATATGCAGGCATATCCTGTCCAGACTTCCTCTTCCCCTGATCAGACCATTTCCTATTTACCTAGCCCATGTCCCATCTAGTGGCGACAAGAGTTAAATTTCTCCCCAACTATGACTTAGAGGTACGTACCCCCAGCGCTGTCAAGTGACCAACTCCTTTACTACACCTTGTTCCCCTTCACTGTATTAACCCACAGCCACCAGTATAATATATCCATGAGCATTCTGACATTTTGCGCATTCTCTGCAGATCTCTGGTGCGAGGTGTTACCAATTTTGGCATAGCAAGTGAACATTATAGCAACCAATATGTAGTTTCTGAAGCTATTCATTTTTATTTACTTTATTTAATATTAATGTATAATTTTATATATTATATTAATTTAATCTATAGGTCAATCACTGCGTGGAATAAGGAATTTCGAGTAACTAGTGATACTGCCTTAAGCATGCCATTTTTTTTCAATTGAAAGGCACTCCTCTTGGATAGTCTTCAAAAATTATTATCCTCAGTTTCTTCTCTTTCATCAAAAACATGCTTCAGAATCAATAAAACCAAATCCTAGTTTATATTACATCAAGGACTGGAATAAGCATTCAGAAATTGTACTTTATTAGAAGAACAAGCATCCAATGGATTTTAAGGACTTCAAAATAATTTATTCCATTCTGCATTTTGTGTGTTGAATAATATTTTATAACCATTGCATTTTAAATGGATAAAATCAGTTAACATTCAGGAGGACCAGCCCCTTTACAAATCTTTGATATAAGTTTATAATTTAAGTAAATTCCATAAATATTTTGTAAAAGACCAATGATGAAAGTTAATTTTAAATTAATGTTGGACAACTTGTGGCCATAGTGTAAATATTTAACCTTTACTAAGTCAACTTATTAATTTTAATTCCTTTTTTTTTTTTTTGTTGCTTCAGGACTTTTAAAAGCTGTATTGAGGTGCGCATGCGTAGCTTAGAATGTAACAAATATAATTGGTTGTTTTCCTGATCTGAGCCTGATAGTTTATGTATATTTACCTAACAATCCACTTGCTTTCAGCTATTAAGTCCTTAATGTTGATTTGAATGAGTTATTTTATTTGTGACCCCCTTCAATAACCTTTGAAAGCCTAGTGCAACTAACGCTTACAAAGAACTCGGCTTGACAATAATTACTGATGAGGGGGTTAAAAAATTTAGCTGGGAAGTTTTTGACCACCCTCCCTATAATCACATTTTAGTGCCAAGTGACTATCATCTTGCTATGCATTTACAGAAATGGCTTTCATTGCAAAGGTTTACTGATGATGAACTCAAAAACAGTGTGAACCAATCAATCACAATATAGGCTGCAGATTTCTTGGACAGTGGGAAAAGTAACTGTTGACATGCTACCAGAAGTGTACGCAAGTTAATGGCGACTATGTAAAAAAATAAGGAAATTAAAAAAAAAAATTTTCATATATTTTGGTCATGATAAATAATCTTTACTTCATAACAGTTTTCCTTTAATTTCAAATCTGACAATTACTATAAAAATGTGCCTCATATATAAAAACAATATTTTCTTATATTTCCACAATTGTCACATAAGCACTGTCACTAATATTTTTTTTTTTAATTCAGCAGTTGAAAACTGCACCACCAGTGAAATTCAGACATTTACTGGTTATTACCATTACCTGATATCATTACAGCACTAAAATATGACAGGTAAACAGCTGCTCAACAGAGATTAATTAGCACAATATTTCCAGTAATTTGGCTATGGAGTATGAAATTGAAGTATGTTCATGTAAATTAAAAATGGCCAATTTCTCACAAAAAAATTAAGATATTTTAATTAATATTATGATCAGGATGGAATCCACAACTTCATGAACTGTTAAGCAATTTCCCTAATGATTGTATGTGGATCTGCCTACACATGACTGGGAAAGTATCGCTATCCACCCTTTGACCTGTGCCCATCATGCAGACGCATGGTACCTGGACAAAATTTTTTAACACCAGCAATGTACTGTCCATTCTGAAGTTGTTTCTACATTCCATGCATTCACCTCATTATACAAGTATATTTGACATACATCCCAATCTGAACTTGTGCAACAAAGTGACCTTATATCATGCTATTCTCACATGTTATACACAGCACTGTTACATGCCCTACAATACCTGCAGCTACCTTGCAAATGGTGTGAGACTTCCTGTTATTGTGAACTTTAAGCAGGGATTAGAATTCCATTAATTCAATATATTAGGAGACAAAAAAGTGTGCTCTTCAAATATTTCTGAAAAATCTGTTATTTTTTAAAAACAGAATTCAACAAACTCTTTCTCAAAACTACTCTCAGCATCCTGTAATAATTTTGTTTACATCTGTTTTTTGTTACTTTCTAACATGAACCATTTAAGATAAATAATCTTAGAAAACTTACTGTCAAATTCTGTCAAAATATCACACACAAACACACACTCTCTCTCTCACACACACACACACACTCTAACACAAACTCTACACAAACAGGTCACTGCCAAATAACTATGGAAAACTAATAAATTGAGTGTAACAAAATACATTTTTTAGTGTATACTGTAATAAAGAGCAGCATTTAATCATTTACTATATATTTTTTAACAGAGCTTAGAATAAATGACTCAATCCTTATGTACTAACATACACACAAACATGCACAGTAAACAGACAAAACATAATATTTTCAGTAATTCTAAATTCTATAGCAAATAAATTAACTTACTAAATTTTTTAGAATCTTTAAAAAGATATGTTAAGTTTTGTAGCTTAATATATACTTGCAACAATTTTATATATTCACCTGATGAGTCAATTTCTGCTGCCTGGCCAAACATCAAGAAGGCATGACCTATTTTTTGGAATTCACGTTTGTAAGGACCTTGATGCTTCTTGGTTTGGTCTACACCAGTAGCCATCAAGTTCTTCACCGCTCCATCCATTCCATGAATGAATTTAGAGCATTTTTCAGTCTCGTATTCACTTTGATCAAAATAAAGCAAAATAAAATAAAATCAGACAAACAGTTACATAGAAGTAAATGCTATAATGAACTCTAGGTGTTTCAAGTGGCAGCAGTTGGCACAGCACAGTTAGAGCACTCTGCTCCCACCAAGGCAAAATGGATTCAATTCCCAGCAGGTTCGCTCCCAGGTTTCTGCACACAGGAATCAAGCCAGACAATACTGCTAGTTAGTGGATTTTCTCAAGGTCTCATGCTTCCCCACCCTTGTATTCCAGCACTACACCTCACTGCATACTCACCTCACTTTACTTTGGGTCTGAAGACCCCATTGTCAAGAGCTTGCCCAAACCTCTTCACTACTAGTGCTCCAAATAAACATGATTCAAGTGTTCATAAAATTGAGACAATTTATTAATAGCAACTGTAAGTATCTATGCAATTCTACATATGTTACTGTATAGTCCCCCAATTAACAGTAAGTGCTACCTAAAATATTTCTCAAATTTATCATTGAATAAGATTATTATTTTTTAAATTTTTAAATGATAAAAATTGGAATAACACACAATCCCAAATTCACTATGGCTCCTGATAATGCACAATATGAAATTTTACTTGTAAGCAAATACAATCATCTATGTTAATATATATGATTCACAGTGAAGTGAGCAGTTTTAAAAGCCCTCTCCTGTGGAAAAATTGTGAATAAATATATTTTATTATAGCACCTTAGATGTTAAATTTCAAGTCCGGTGAAATATACACACTGCATTTATTACTTACATGACAATATTTAATTTAAAAAATGGTGGAAGGATAAAAAATGGCTGGTAGGAAAGAAGTAACTAGGGCCTCAAAAGTGGTCACTTTACCATGAAAGGCCTATAGTAATAAGCACTATACTTTTCTAAATATTAATAAAAATGTGACTGCAAAATGGACATGCTGCAAAAAAAAATTTATAATTCTCATTAAACTCCTTATAACTTGCGCTATGAGGAAACTTTCCAGGCTCAGGCATGTCATCTAAACATGTCACACCTGTCAGCAAGCCACATCTGACAAATAAAATACCAATGTATGTAACATTGCACAGCACACAACCATTTTTTACCCAATGCTATTCAAGTGCCAGCAAACAATCAGAGCAGAAGCACATGGCACTATTTTCAACAAACACATGGGTGAGGAGGTTCAAGAAAACTGTACTGGTAATGGATGTGGTAGGGAGTGTAGAATGTAATATAAACAATACAATTAGTTCTGTTTAGTTCACTCATCCTACTGGTTCTCTATTCTGCCTAGTGCATCAGCAGAACCTCAGGACTGCAGTGGACATAAGTAAAACAGACCCAAGAAGCATTTATGTTGTAACAAACATAAATTTTGGTCAAATACAATTCTACACCACTATAAGAAGTACTATTATGCTATGAATTATTTTCATTTAAGCATATATTACGAGATGAATTATACACAGCAAAAACTAAAATTAATTAAAACAAGATGGATTATATTTGAGTATAAGTATAAGAAACATAGCAAGCAGGATTAAAGTTACTAATACATAAAAACATTATAAAAATTAACTGCAAAACTGCCTACTATATACAATAAGCAAACAAGTAATAAAGTAAGGCTAAAGTTTGAACTTTACCTTGCATAGTTAGGCATAAAAAGAATAGAGGCAACAGAACTTCTCCATTATACTGAACTCCAAATCATTTTCATATTGAATTTACAAATTAACAGTTCATTCCAAGGTATGGCTTGTACCATCACCTATTCTGTCCAACTTCTTTGCCTTCGCAACTACAGCCATTAAGAACCTACAATGACATGGTATTCTCTTTAGCACGTCATTATTAACACACACTAGTTTTGAATATATACATTACCTTCAAACACGTCTCTACCTTTAAACACTATAGTGATAATTTCATCCATGGATTTCTAATGCAGCATTACTTCCCTTAAGGATAAGTAAGAAATTTATTTGAAAATCATGGAAGCCAGATTCATCAAATATATATTTCTTGTAACTTGCTCTGATATAAGGGAAAAGCCAATAGCAGAGAAAATAATGGTAAACGGAAAAGTTTTAAATTTCTGCCACTTTAAGCTTAAAAAATCCAATACTTACAAAAACTACACACAAATACAATTTTGGAAGAGGCAACAATGCCTAGCCATATAGATTATGACTCTCTAAAAAAAAGAAAGAAACAGTACTCTTCACACTCAACAAAATGAAATCAGGTTGTTGCACATGGTCACACTGTGCATATCCTGTCGCAATAACACTTGCGAAGGAGACCACAGGCAAGTTTACAAAACTAGAAACCATAACATTGAGCATAAATGGAATGTACAAATAACAACAAGCTGTATAAAATGCCAGGAAATGTGGGTCCAGCAGACGTCAGTACATTCATTTGTAAATTAAACAATTTTGATGCAGACCCCATCTCCAGTGCACAACAGGAGCCAATCTGGAAATAATTACAATAACACACACTCACACAGAAGGGGGTAAAGAGTGGACAGGACTACAAGGCCGAGAAACAGCACAGTCAGAGTGTCAAGGAGTACGTGTGGCGACCCAACCAGGAGACAGCAACGTTCCTCCCGGGTGGAAAGTTCAGAGTGCAAGAACGGCAAGTTCCTTTCTTTGACATGTTACCTCCAACTTAAAACATCCTCCCTTATTATCCTTCTCTTTGGTTGGCCCTATAAGTGCACGTATCGTAGCAATGCATGTACAGTATAAAGTTAATTTATACTTGATGTATGTTTCAATATGAAAACCTCCTCTCGTTTTATTTGTCTATAGTACCAACTATATATCCCTTTCCCCTGTCTAGTCAGGTCGGAGTTGGAGCATAAATTATGGAAGCCCTTAAAACTCCCTACCTTTCTTCTAACAAGTGAGTTATAACCACCACCTATTAACTGTAACCCCCCCTCCCTAAAAATAGACCAGTTTACAACCAACAAATTTATAAGTTGCAGAAGTAAATACATATAAAGGTATGGTAAATGCAAGTACTTTAATTATGCTTATTTACCTTATTGTAGCAAAATTGAATGGCATATATGCCTAAGAAGCAAACTCCCTATAAAAGATTGTTAGATAACATAACTAGAAACCATGTAGCAAGCAATACAAAAGAAAACACGCAGAAAATCACCACGAATGAAACAGAAACGGAAACATAACATGCAGAAGAAATACACAAGCCTTTCACGAGAAAATACATACAAAATTTGCAGTCTAGACAGACAAATTCACAACCAGTTAAATTTTACACCAAACATTTAACTACGAAATTTCAATTCAAAACATTTCAGGGCCAAATTATCAAAATTTAAACACAGTTTCAACACTGAAACATTATAGTG
This sequence comes from Clitarchus hookeri, assembly GCA_002778355.1. Lineage (NCBI taxonomy): Eukaryota > Metazoa > Arthropoda > Insecta > Phasmatodea > Phasmatidae > Clitarchus > Clitarchus hookeri. The sequence goes on along the minus strand of NQII01000217.1, from coordinate 398,300 downwards.
AAGAAGAAAATACAACATTAACATTATGCAGACAAAAGACTATTACACAAACCAAAATGGAACAGGCACTGCAATTTTTAACAGAGTATTTAAAAAACCAGTACAATTAGAAATATTTCATGACAATCAGAAAGAAGACATAGAATTCATAAAGCAATTTGAAATAGATGCGAAAATTAATCAGTGGAAAGAGACAAAATTAAAAGATCACTATCACAATTAACAAGACCCAAGAAAAAATATGATGATCTCACTTACATGGGAAAGGATCACACACGTAATAACATTTTCACTCCAGAAGAAAACATTTCAAAATACAAAAGACAACAGTACAACAAACGACAAGCTCCTAGCGAATCACCAACCTTACATGTACAAGAAATACTTTATTTAGCAAACAAAGGTAAACACAATATGCAAGAGGAAGACATCAAAGAAATACTGTAGACCTCTTTAGCACCTTAAGGGGTATAGGCTGTTTACAGTAAAGTGAGCACCTTTGAGGCTCTAGTTATTTTTTCCTACCAGCCATTTTATATCCTTCAACCACATTTTAAAATAAATATTGCCATGTAAGTAACAAACAGTGTACATATTACAGATGATTCTAAAGTTAACGTCTAAGGCTACAATAAAATATATTTATTGCCTTGTTCCAAATGAAAGGGCTTCATAAAGTGCTCACTTTACCACAAATAGCTTTAAGATAAGTTGATTATATTGCAGAACAAACATATTAACAGATATGATAAAAAATATTAAACACATTGAAAAAGGCACTCAAAAATACAAACACAACATAGAAAATCTAACATAACCATCAAACAGTTTTCTGGAAAATCAGATAAAACCATTTAAAGAGAAAATTAATAAGCTTTACATTGACAGGAACAACACAAAGCTAGATGAAACACCGGGAAAAAAATGTGTTCATACCAAAAGGGGCAAACCGGCCAACCGACTACAAACACAAAATAAATAAATTCCAACACATTGTACCAAATAGCCAAACACGCAGTAGCATGCAAAAAAAAAAAATTCAACACACAATACAACCACAATGCACTAAGCTCCATTATTCCAAGTTCCACCTTATTATTTATCAACTCAGCAATGCCAAGCCTATCCTTCTCCTCACCAAATCATGTATATCTACTATCCATCACCCCCAAATTACAAAAACACAAGAATTAAAAAAGTACATGATATAACTGTCCCTCGTTTCACTTTGTTCAAATGAACCTAACACAGGGAAATCCAATCCTTATATGCATGGACAAATTGCTAGTAAATACTGTACATCTAGTACAATTGTTACTCCATAACAATATATGCCCAACAACACCAAATAGAAAACACAAATTTGCAAATCCAAGACATATACCACCAAATAAGACCACTGCATTTGGAGATGCAAGAAACTTTGAACAAAATTTCACACACACAAATAAACAGAAGAACAATAAACACACAACATTTTAACATAAATAAGAACCAACACAAATCTAACAGTTTAACAACAGGACAAAAGAGGTTCATAAATAATTAACCACATAAGAAAAAATATGCATAAGAAACAAAGATAAAAAATAAAGAAAGACAACACATACCAGTAACTCAAATTAAGTACATACTAACAAAATATGGGCCTGACAAGAATTTTTCAAAAACATGCACATTATGCATTTATGATTGATATCATTATGAATCATATCTGCTCTTTCCAAAGAAAGATATTAGTTGGCAAACGAATATTTCAGGAAGATTTTAAAACTTTTAGAGAAAAAACACTGTCAACAAACCAGCAAAATCCAAGAAAATGAGTGACAAGGGGCACGATAAAACAGACAACATAAAATACAAGGAACACAATGGAGAATGGAGAGAGATGAGTGGCTCTTAACATGGAGGTCTTGCAAACATATGAGGGTGATATAAAGCATGGAGCAACGCTGAAACACTAGGGCGGGGAACACGAGAAATTCTGATACAAACGGCCGACCAGCGGCACCATTTAACAAGGAACAAAATAAAAAACGCTAAGTTTGTAAGAGCAAAACAATTATACACACACAAACTGGAACAGAAGAAAGAAAACATCCATAAAAATAATGACAATTAGAGAAGAAATCACGATCACTTCAAAAATTACCACGCGCGCGCGCACACACACACACACACACACACACACACACAAGAAAATCCCCAACTTTAAATGATACTGATTGTTATAAATTATGTATAGCAACAACAATAGGAAATAAATTACAACCCATCACAAAACTTGACACGTTACACTTATTTGACAGATATAAACACATTTTCGCCACATCTGTACGTATCATCACGTTGCCACAGGGGGGTGGGGGTTGAACCCTGAAACAACTTGCTACGAGAGTCTACAAGTACGCCCCTAGTTGCAGGGGTACCCACGGACACGTCAGTCAAGAAGCAGAGTTAAGCGCCTAAGCTCAGGTAACCAAGAAAAGCCAGCATTACAGAGGCGCATAGTTCAGCCAAAGAGGAAGGGATCGTGCTGGAGAGCAAAACTCTGCCCAGGAGGAGGATCTTGCCGCCCGAACCCCAGACGGACTCGCGGGCAGGTAGAATATATGGCAGTTTACCGCCCAGGAACGTCGGATGTTCTCCAGTTGTACTTCTGAGTTCATCTCCAGCAGCTCGCTCCACCACCTAGTGTGCTGAGGCTCTCTGCTGACCCCAATGTCTCCACGACCCACCAGAAGCTCTTAAAGACCTGCACCAGCAAACCACGAAGAAGTCTTTGAACCCCTTGAACAGCCTACCCTTCTGGTTATGGCAACCACACTAACCTTCTGGTAGTGGCCCTCAAAGTCATTTCTGGACAACGGCATTGAGATAGTTAGGGACAGTTGTTATAGCTACCTAGCCGCATCTGCTCTTGTTCAGGTTAGCCCCAGGTCCCCTTCACCTGATTTATGTAGTTTACTTCCTCTCAGCTCCTGATTAGTTAGGGAGTATGGACCACAGTGTCTATTCCTCACGGAATAAACAAGTTTTCTCTCAAATCTCAGAGTGCTAATTCTAGGGCGACTGATTATATGCTCTGTTGACGTCAGCCCACCAGGGTAAAGCAGGAGACCACATCTTTGACAAACCAATTAACGAACCTACAGTAAGACTGCGGGCTCCCTTAACTGGGCAGACGTATGTTGTAAAACACACCCAGTCGACGGCCACCCATACTGTGCACCTGGTGCGCAGTAAGGCAGAGCCACAACCACTAGCAACACAATCCAAGAGCTGTCAGCGTCAGCTAGTCCAGCCGATTCACTCCACTGACTTGGCTGAACTGATGCCGGAAGGAGTGATAGACTGATTCTGGAGGACTACCCACCTTTGGACATACACCCAACATCTTCGGACTTACAGGGTAAACCCGCCGTTCCAAATACTGCGCTGAATTGTCGCCGGTGTGAGAAAAACGGTAAAACTGGTCAGCTCAGCCTCGGCTTGGTTCTACACCTAGCTAGGGAACATTGTCACCTGCGCTCCTCTCGTGAGGCTGTATACTGTACACACAGAGTGATAAGAAGTGGCAGGAAAGGAAGGCAACTGCGGCCCCCAAAGCCAAAGGGAGCTGTAACCCAGTCCTAACTGCACTTTGCAGCATAACCTCCCGGGAACGAGCTCACCTCCCAGTTCCTTCCCTCTAATTTCAGCCTTCAATCAAGACAGCTGGCTGACCGCACCAGATCGTCACAGACTTCTATCAGGAATGGCCCGTTTAACAAAGGATTGCGAATCCCTTGTTCCAGTGTCGCCGAATCAGCAGCTCTCCCCAGGAACGCCACAGCACCACCATCGCCCCACGTTGGGGCACTTGTTCCAGTCAACTCCAGCAGCAGTCACCCTGGGCCAACTTCAGCACAGGTAAACCCATGGCTGTGTGCCATCCAGTACACAGGACCGCTAAGCCCACGTTTGACTTTGTACCATGCCATCAATCCACGTGTCTGGTATTATATACCGGCCAGGACTGGATCAGCTGTTAAGAAGGTCAGCCCATTCAATCACCCGTGTCTATTACTACGTCAAACCCTTGTCCGAACGTAACATCACTGTCAGCCACCAGACGTCAATAGTTTTTGTGGTGCAAAATGTGGGGCCACAGTGCTATGCTAGTTACGAATAGTTAAGTAGAACTTGGCCAGCACGACCCCGAAACCCAGTAATCTAGCCGGGAATAAAACAAAAGCCAACCAGACTTCGAGGAGTCTGAACCCCACGTGGCGCTCAATTAACAATAGCCTAAATGTCTGAAATCAAGGCTAGCATAGCTCACCGAGAAGCAACTAACGCCATTGCCGAGGCCATACCCGAAAGGAGCCATATAGCCCCTTGCCCTGGAACAGGGTTAAATACCATTATATGTGCACACTACCAACAGAGCTTCCATTACCTCTGTTCGGAACGGACAGATGAACCCAGATATACAGATGGATTAGAGTTCCAGTGTAACGCCGCATCCGCCAGACTGTGTATTGCAGCTGGCTAACTTGCGCCGGGCAAGGTATAAATACTGTACACTGCATTTTTTGTGTGCAAACCTTCCACCACATATGCATAGGCTTGCGAGATGAACGCATCATGAGACATTGTATGTAGATGTGAGGTTTACCAACATGCGGAGAAACACTACATAGAGAATCCTGGCACTCGCTAAAGTTCAATCACCACCCAGGATAGCAACGGGCCTCAGCTTCTGAAATTCGCCAAGAGGCCGCACGAGGACCCGATCACATTCACCCTTTTATTGCTGCGAAAAGGAATTTTGTGACAAGGTTCCCCCTAGGTAATGGGTTGGGAGGACCCATACACAACTGACAGGAATGGTGGACGAAATAAAAGGAATTTATCTCTGAGGAATTTATCAGCTGTGTTCGCGCCTCACCACACAATTTTCCGGCAAGGTCATAGCTCACTTGACAGAATTCCACAGCTGAACACAGACCACCGACGAAGAGGCGGAGAGATTCTTCTGATGAAAGGTCCAAATGTACAAAAGTATCTTCCCCAAGGGAAACTAGGAGAACTACGTGCGCCATATTACACATGCATACTCCTCCCCAAATTGCATAATCTGTTACACATCCCGAAGCCACAGACCATCGACGAGCTTGTAGAGTGGGCAAGGGAAACAAAGCGAAATTACAAGGCACTTTAACCCGGACTGCTTGGTCAAGCAGGCAGACCAGAGGCAGGCGGGGGAAGGGAAAACATCCCAGGCACCTAACCTCCTCATGCCTCTGCACA
>NQII01000217.1:374627-392968 GCA_002778355.1 Clitarchus hookeri | reverse complement strand
CCAACAAGGTGCGAAACACCGCCGGGGTGCAAAGCAGGCCACCACCACCAGGAACCACAGGCCCATCAGCCTCTAGAGACTAGATGATGAAAGTGAACCATTCAAAGGGGTGCCTCCCACATAGAGGTGGGCACAGAATAGTAGCCTTACTAGATTCCACAGCCACTGGCAACTTTGCGAAAAGCAACATGCTCACCCTTGCACAAGGAGCATCACTTTGCCCTGAAACCCGCCTCGTACGCATGGCACAACAGGACCGGACCCTCAAGGTCGACAGTCCCACCACCCTGACCGTGGAATATACCATCATGTAAACCCAGCCAAATTTGTGGTTTCACTATACATCATGGAAGCAGTGATCCTGGGGCAACCCTGGCTATGCCAACAGCAGTGCGTGATGGATTACTGCTAACAGCACATATATATCGGAGTCAAGCACCGGGTGACTGTCAATTGGGAACACAGCCCCGACGCGGCGATACCACCACCAATTACTTCTGAAGATATAAACCACCAGCTAGCCAAACCGGAATTCACCAAACTTAGGCAAATCCTCAACGACCATGCCGGAGCCTTCTGCCAAGGAGAATTGCTACGTCAGACACGTAGCATCAAACATGAGATTTGGCCCACCACTTACGTGTCAGTGCATAACCAACCATACTGAGTGTGTGCCCGGAGGTGGCACCTTATTAGGACCCAAGTATAGGAGATGGAGCAGGGGATCGTGGAACCATCTGATTTGCAGTATAATTCACGTGCGGTATTAGTCCCGAAAAAATACGGGCAGCTACGTTTCTGCGTAAATTACAAGGATCTGAACAACGTGACAACCTATCGCACCACCAGCCATTAACCTGACCCACACTCGCAGAGATATAAAGAAGCCAAAATCTTCAGCACTCTCAACATGCAGTCAGAGTACTGGCAGATCAGGGTACACCCTGACCGCTGGAAGTATACGGTATTTACCATTACAGAGAGAGAAACCCTGCAATTCAGAGTAATGCAGTTCGGACTCAAGAACGCCCCCGCCACCTTCCAGAGGCTCATGTTTGCCGAAGTTCTTACTGGTTTTGTGGGGCAGTTTTGTTTTGCATACTTAGACGACATAATAGTTTATTAAAAGTCGTGGGTGGAGCACTGCGGACACCTCCAGCAAGTCTTGGAGAGACTTGAGTTACACAGCCTAACTTGCAAGCTTTCCAAAAGTCGCTTTGGAAAGACTACTATTGACTACCTAGGGCATGTAGTCCCACCTGAGGGAAACCACCCCCAAGCCGCATCAACATGGGCCATTGAGGAGGCCGAGGAGCCAACCAACAAGAAGCAGTTGCATCGCTTCTTAGGCTTATGTAACTGGCTAAGTGATTTAGTGCCCGATATCGCCCAACAGATGGCACCCCTCCACCCACTCCTAGACAAGGAAACACGTTGGCAGTGGGGAGAAGAACACGCAACGCCTTCCTAACCCTGAAGCAGAACTTCCAGAATATCGTACAACTACAACGACCACAGACGCCTGCCAGAACGGGCTGGGGGCAGCCATGTGCAGAGAGAACCCCCACCGACCAGCCTCAAGTCATTGCTTACGCAAAAACCAGACTCAATGAGACCGAGCAGAAATACCATATCAATGAGCATGACTGGTCATAATATGGGTGGCGAGAAAGTACAGTTACCACTTGGAAGGCAGACACTTCATACTCCGCACCGATAGCTGCGAGTGTCGCAGAAAGCCAAGGCCAAACTCAGACAGTGGGAAATGTTCCTCACCGAATTTGACTTCAAGGTACAACATTGTCCAGGCAAAACAAATGACTTACCCGATGCCCTATCATGCCAGCCGGACCTCGACGGGTGCACCAAAGAAGACGAGGAGTGGGAGAGAATGACCCTTTCGCTGTCTCCTATCAGAAACCCCGAAGAGCATCTCCAGCTCCTCCAGCTGCAACTTAGCAGGTAACAGATAAGCTATAACCAACAAAAGGACCCAGAAATACAGGACATACCTCAGAGGTTCGAACTCTGGGACGTCATTTGGTACCTGAGCGGACAACCGGAGGGCCCCATGGAAGAACTGGATACCCAGGAAACTGAGGGCAGACCTCTGCCGCCACAACCATGACCACTCGCAAGCTGGCAACCCCAGCATTAAGGATATGTTGCAGAACATTGGGGTAAGATATATATGGGACGGGATAATCTATGATGTGAGACAGTTAGTCAATAACTGAGAGGTGTGCTGTCTTGGCAAAGCCTACCCTATACCCCAACTCACAGCAAAACCCTGTTTACCACACACAGCCTGGACCCACTTGGCTGCTGACCTGATGGGACCAAACCCGAGGAGCACCAAAGGAAACTGGTATCTGTTAGTGGTAACAGACCAATTTTCCCGGTGGGTAGAAGCATTTCCCCTACCTTGTCAGGAAACTCAAAATATCATCCGGAAGTTTTATACGGAGATACATTGAAGAGCCAAAAAAACTGGTATAGGCGTGCGTATGCAAATAACAGAGGTATGGAACAAATCAGAGTAACGCTATGTGGTCGGTAGCTAGATCGGTTACTGCTGTCACAATGGCAGGTTATCAAGATTTAAGTGAGTTTGAACANGCTGTCACAATGGCAGGTTATCAAGATTTAAGTGAGTTTGAACATGGTGTTATAGTCAGCGCACGAGAGATGGGACATAGTATCTCCGAGGTAGCGATAACATTTGGATGTTCGCGTACGACCATTTCACGAGTGTACCGTGAATATCGGGAATCCGGTAAAACATCACATCTTCGACATTGCTACGGCCGAAAAAAGATAGTGAAAGAACGAGACAAACAATGACTGACGAGAATCATTAAACATGACAGACGTGCAACCCTTTCTCAAATTGGTGCAGATTGGATTTGTGGACTGCCCTGCAGGATTCATGGTGTGAATTGCCTCCTGCATACTTTTAGACATTAGTAGAGTCCATGCCATGTCGTCTTGCGGCACTTCTGCGTGCTCGGGGGCCCTACACAATATTAGCAGGTGTACCAGTTTTTTTGGCTCTTCAGTGTATTTCTCCACTGGAGGTACCCACAGACCATATTGACGTACAATGGCACACAATTCATCAGTCACAAATGGCAGACAGCATGCAACACCTGGGGAGTGGAGACGTGGATGACTACCATTATTACCCGCAGGCCAGCCCCACTACGTGGAGGAATCTGGAACTTAAGAAAAGCCTCCATCTCAGTGTGGGAGAGGACCACCGCCATTGGAACAAACACCTACCAGCTATCCTGTTCACACTCAGGAGGAGGACCAACGAAGCTGTAAACATCAGCCCCAGCCAGCTCATTCTGGGCTGAACCCTGCGTCGCCCAGTTGACTGGCAGTGGGAGCAAGCACCCAAGGAAATGCAACAACCAGAGCACGTCCACCTCACCACCTTAGCCCCAACCAGTACGACAGTAAGTACCCACAACCAACCCTGAAGTGAGAATCTTCAAGATGGGTGAGGCTGTACTTCTCCGCAGCCACCCACTCAGTAGGACCCAGAGGTCAATTCAGCGCAGGTCTCGCAGATACGTGGGAAGGGCCCTATACTATAGTGGGACGTCAGGATAACACGTACTGGGCGGAGGACGCCAGGGAACGTATCCATAAGGTGACCTGAGGGCAGATGCACCCTTGCCCCGGCGGAACTCAAGACTGCGAGGCCAAAGCAGCAGAACCAGAGGCTGAGGCCGAGGAAGAAAGGGAGGATGATCCCCAGCAGATGACGCACCACGAGGTNCTTCCGAGAGCTAGAACATCAACCGGACACCAACCGGACACCGACCGGAGGAGCATCCAACCCACCCTGACCAGAGTCAAACCACAGACTGCACTTCGAGGGGCAATGTCCATCAGGACCTTGCCCTCGACACCCATGGACTTCGTCTGCAAGATGGCTACTAGACGCGGCCAGATGTCCCCCATTGGGGGACAGGGGACAGGGAGCCCCGCCAACGTCCTCCGCAGCCCAGAGAGAGATGAGACACGCAGAGCCGACGAGGTAGGGGTGCCCGAAGAACCCCTGCTTCAGATGGCAACCCCGACCACGTCAGCCCACCAGGTCATGAAACCCGAAGGTGCAGAGACTACCCCCGCATCACCTACCGTACGGTAGGATGAGTCTAGCCAAGCCAAGGGGGCAGGAGAAGTGGAGGACTCCCTGACCCTGACCGCCACCCCAGCACCACCCCTCCAGGAGGAGAGGGCACCCGATCATCCCCCAGTGTCTGGTGACCACTGCCGGGGACGAAAACCCAGATCCCAGGAGACAATACAGATGCCCTCCCACGCCTGTCACAGCAACTTTCAACCAGGAAGATACAGTGAGTCACCATGGCGGCCCACTTCCAAATTCATGTGGCCACCCCTGTAAAACCCGGAATCCAGTCACGGACAATGACTGAGACGTGAGTTGTCAAATACTCACCCATAACCAGTGTGTGAACACACATTTAAACAGCAGTTAATTGCTGTTGCCAGTAATCAGTGACGAGTATACAAAAAAGTATTGAAACAGCTGTAAATCACAGTTACCTGTGACGTTAGTTAAACCAGTACATGCATTATAAGAGACTGTAAAATGCAGTTAATATAGTCACGCCGTAGCTAAATGACATAGTGCTACGTGTTTAATCAGCCAAGTCAATACTTGTATATAGTGACTGTGAATATCTAACCGTGATATAAGAGACATCATAATGATAAACAATGACTCAAGCAATAATTCTACTGAAGCACAGACTTCCTTATTAGGTGAAGATAAATCCCGGTCAACACCTGTTTTGAAGGACCTTCCAACGAAAGCAAAAATTGTTGTAAATACATTGAAGTGAAATGGTATGTCTTGAGGGTAACATGTTTTTATTTTTTACGTCAATATTAGTATTATTCACTGCAAGGGTACTCGTGTGTAAATATTAGGTAGATACAGGCCGGCCTAGGTAACGGAAGACCTAGCGCAGGCATCACTTAGAACCATTTCACACGTACAACTACCTGCCATGCGACCCATGAGGCGACCGTGCAGAGCCATTTTATCACGCCTTCAGCGCAACAGCAGGTAAAGCCAAAAGAAGAGACATCCCTCACGAGTGGGAATTGTACATACTCTAGTGTTCAATTTTTTTTTTTCATGCCACTTGTAAATATGTTCCTTCCAGGTTAAAATCTGTAAAATGATTTTTGAATATTCACACAACCCTCACCTGACGTGTGAGCGGCACACTGTTACGTAAGAAACTAAGGGACATGAGCTTTCGCCTGATAGGGCCTTAAACGTTTAACAGTTATCCTCCCCAGGGGGTAGAAAAATTAGCAGGCCGCTCGCCCAGACCGTCGCCGCACCAGAGAGAGATAGCGCTACACCACGCCGAGAACGAAAGTGACACACAGCACACTGGAACCCAGAGCTCAGCACACAGAAGAGGAGCTCTACAGAAGTCAACCAGACATTCTTGCGAGTGACCGAACTAAAACATCCCCACAAAATTGTTTTTTCACCCAGATGAGTACGTTGTAATTGAAGGGGTGGGGAGAGAGCGACGATTGATGCACGACGCTTATTTGACAGATATAAACACTATTTTGCCTCATCTGCACTCATCATGTTACCACAGGACAGGGTTTGAACCCCAAAACGACTTGATACGAGAGCTAACAAGTACGCCCCTAGTTGCGAGGGCAGCAACGAACATGTAAGCCAAGATCGTTCGCCGTTATATCAGACGTAATGCCAACCCCTCACATGTGATTGACGCTAGCCAAGGAGCAGAGTTAAGCATCCCAGCTCATGCAAACAAAGAAACCCAGCATTACAGATGTGCATAATTCACACACAGGCCAAGGGATTGCACTAGAGAGCAAATCCCCGCCCAGGAGGAGGAGGAGCTCGCCACCCGCATCCCAGATGAGCTCGCGGGCAGGTAGAATGTATGGCTGTGCACCGCCAAGGAATGCCAGATGTTCTCCAGTTGTACTTCTGAGTTAATCTCCAGCAGCTTGCTCCACCACCTCGTGTGCTCGGGCTCTCTGCTGACCACAACGTCTTCACGACCTACCAGAAACTCTTAAAGACCTGCACCAGCAAACCACGAAGAAGTCTTGGAACACCTTGAACAGCCTACCCTTCTATTAACGGCTAACACACTAACCTTCTGGTAGTGACCCTCTTAATCCCTTCTAGACAACAGCATTGAGATAGTTAGGGACAGTTGTTTTTATAGCTACCTAGCCGCATCTGCTCTTGTTCAGGTTAGACTCAGGTCCCCTTCACCTGGTTTATGTAGTTTATTCCGTTCAGTTCTTGATTAGTTAGGAGGTAGTACGTGCCACCGTGTCCATCCCTTACGAAAAAAACATGTTTTCTCTCAAACCACAGAGTGCTAATTCTAGGGTGACTGATTTTATCTTCTATATACATCAGCCCACCAGGGTAAAGCACGGGACCGCATATTTGACAAACCAATTATCAAACCTAGAGTAGGACTGCGGGCTCCCTTAACAGGGTGCACATACGCCCTAAAACACACCCAGTTGACTGCCACCCATACTGTGCACCTGGTGCATAGTAAGGCAGAGCTACAACCACTAGCAACACAATCCAAAGGCTGTTAGTCAGCTAGTCCAGCCGATTCACTCCACTGACAATGCTGAACTGATGCCGGAAGGTGTGATAGATTGGTTCTGGAGGACTGCCCACCTTTGGACATAAACCCAATGTCCGACTTCCAGGGTAAACCCACCGCTCCAAACACTGCACTGAATTGTTGCCGGTTGGAGTAATCTGGTATGACTGGTCGGCTCGGCCTCGGCTTGGCTCTCTTAGCTAGGGAACATCATCGCTTGCTCTCCTCTTGTGAGGCCGATATTTGTACCTACCTGTATACCGTACACCCAAAGGAGTGGTACAAAGTGGCAGGAAAGGAAGGCAGCTGCAACCTCCAAAGCCAATGGGAGCTGTAACCTAGCCCTAACTGCACTTTGNAGCCGACCACACCTGATCGTCACAGACTTCAGTCAGGAACGGCCCGTTCCACTAGGGATAGCGAATCCCTGGTTCCAGTGTTGCCGGACTAGCAACCCTCCCCGGACTCACCTCAGCATCGCCAGCTGCAGCATCACTGACGCCCCAGGTCGGGGCACTTGTTCCAGGCTACTCCAGCAGCAGCAACAACAGTATCTGGGTCAGCAGCCACCCCGGGCTACCTCCAGCACAGGTAAACCCGTGGTTGTGTGCCACACAGTATGCAGGACTGCTAAGCCCACGTTTGACTTTGTATCATGCCGTCAAGCCACGCGCCCTGCATTATATACCGGCCGGGGCTTGGTCAGCTGTTAAGGTCAGGCAGTTGAATCACCCATGTCTGACATAAAGGTCAAAACCTTGCTCGATCATGACGTCGCAATCAGCCACCAAATGTCACACGTCAAACTTCTTAAAATAGTAGCGGCACCTGAAGAACTACCTTCACTATAACATTACCTAAATTTAAAATTCCATTGAAGGACATACATACACACATGATTTTATTGTAATTGAAAACCTTTAATTTGATGCAATTATGGGCTGTGACTATTTGAGAAAACAGAATAATTCCTGACCTATATGCACATGTAGCAACTTTAAGACAAATACGATATAATTATTAAAGTCCAATTCACTGATTTAAATGAAGAAAATAGTAATTTCCTTTCAAGTGCTACACAATAAATGCAAATACTAGAACCTGATTACCACCAACTTCAATTCATGAATAATAATCCGGCATTAAATCGAGACAAAAATGTAATAATAAAATCTCTATTATAGAAACATAAACACAGTTTTGCCTACTAAACAGAATTAATATAAACAAAACCATACAAAGTTAAAATTAATCTAACAGATAAACCAATTAATTCACTGTAAACCATACCAAATAGCTACTGCATAGAGAGAAGCTGTAAAAAAGATTCAAGACATGCTAGATGCCAAAATAATCCAAAAATTAACTAGTCCATAAGCAGCAAAATACCTAATTGTGCCAAAAAAAATTAATCTACATGCATTGTATCTATATGCATGGTCACAGACTTATGACGCATCAACAATTAGTTGTCTTGCAGATCAGAATTATCCATTACCAAGGACAGATGATATTTTACAAATACTGCAAAATACTAATTATATTTCATCTTGCTGTGAGGATTATCTGCAGTAAACAGCACGCTTCGAGGCATGCATCACCAGTACAATGCAGTCTCTTCTACCTTGTAAACTTGCTCAGGCATTAAGTTATTGTCCAAAACATACTCTCCAAACTCAACAATAAACTTTTTGGCCGTGCTTGTATCAACTGAAAGCTTTTCTGCACTAAGTTTGGAGAAAGAAATTCCGTAGTGCTTTTTGAATTTATGAAGTAATCTTAACGGAAAGTCACAGCATACGACAGTTTCAGTTCAGCATGGAATATCTTTGACTGTTCAGTTAACATCAGTCCAGAAATGATGCCTTCACTTCATCATATACGAAAACATTGAATGAGTACTGCATCAAGATAGCCATTTGTTTCTTAAATACACTGTTTTTCCATTTTTTTCTTTGCGTTGCAATATGAATAAAATTTACACAGTTGATTTTTCTGTTACTTTATGTCGTAAATTGTTGTAATATTGAAGTCATAAAATGAGTTCAGATGTTTAACAGAAGTGCCAACATCAAGTCTCGACATTCTCTTAAATGGATAGAACTTTGTTTCTTTGTTTACTGCCACTTGTTTCATCACCACCACCAGGAAGTTTACATTTTGTAGACATTAGCAGTAGATACTAGTTGCATACAGTACCATTAGCACATTATAGTCTAAACTAAACACTAAACAGCATCAGTATTATCTGCACATGCATGATGTAGATTGGGCGGGAACTATGCTGACAATTGAAATTTAATCTTCCAGGTGCAGCAGTTATTTTATTTTACCACATCTCAGATTACACTCGGACAGCAAAATTTCCGGACAGCGGAAGTTACAGATACAGGATGCTGTACTATATATAAATACAACCAGGATAGATTAATTTATAACCTTTTTATTGTAAATGAGATTGGATGGCAAATATTAGCAGGCCCATGCAACATTCCCAGGGCACAGAACAAGTGAAGTAAGTGACATTTGGAGGGGAGCATTGCCTCACCCTGGAGAGGGTGATGTGGTGATCTCACATCAAACCAGGAATCAGAGGTTTTGGTTCGCAGCAGACGGCACTTGCGCAATAGGCATGGTAACCAGTGGTCCAGGCCTCCCTGAGGAGTGAAAGAGGTAGTAAAATCTCATAATATACATGAATAAAGCCGCAACTTTTATACTTGGCAATGAAAGTACTGTATTTACCCAAAAATAACGTAACCCCCAACTCTCAGACAAAGGTTCTAGAAAAAGGTTTTACATGGCACTGGAAATCTGAATAACTCACCTTTGTGTACAGAAAAAATTTAATCAGCATTGCCCAGTTGCCCGCATAAATATTTGTGTATTTTTCGCAATACAATTACATGGCGCTAGAATGCAACAAGTTTCTTTTCAAAGACTTTCAGGAGTCTTTGTGCAAGAGATGTTCTTTGCCCCAAGGAAAATCCACAATGAAGCATCGTTCTGACATACCAACCAACACTCGCTTTATAACTTGTTTCTTGAATGTCCCGAGCAATTTCTTGGGCTTTCAACCTTATCACATCTCGTGAAATCGGCATCCCTGTGTTTTTTTCTCTTTAATGAAGTTTGCAACTCGTTGCTCTACTTCATTGAAACGGCCTTTCTTGGGCCCCCTGAATGCTTTCTGCGAGCTATTTGCATTTTTTGACAATTCAAATCCACTCTCCAATTATGCAGTTTACTTTAAGTCACACCGTACTTCCGAGCAGCTTGACAGTTGTTTGTTTGCACAGCATAATTTGCCACAATAATTTTTAAGTTGGCATCATAGCTGTGCTGCAGTCCTTTGACATTGCTTTAAGTTTTGCCCCACTTTTCAACCGTATTAATTTCACAGTTTTTAAAAAAAAATTTGCTTTTACAATAGCAATATGGTACTCTTGATTCCAAAACAAAAACAAGCACGTATTAACTGTATAAACAAAGCATACCACCACAAAACAGAGTATAGAGGCACGCGGCACTCAACAGTCGGCAGACATGACAAAAATCAATAACACGACGGCATAGGCAGTGGACTACTAGTGCTGTTGGTTCACGTTCTGCGGCTTCGCTCACGCAGTGACCTTGTCAACATTATCTGACCTATTACTATCAGTGCATCCAACTTGTTTAAAAACAACATTCTCCTATCTGGTAGAAGTAAGTTCGCGATTATAATGCGACCCCCGCTTTTCGTTACAGCAAATTCGGTAAAAACAATCACATTATTTTCGGGTAAATACAGTACTTTATACAGAGAGTTATTTTTAAACTTTTGCAACCTGGACTTCATAAAATTATAGCATAATTAGTTTTTTAGCAAATAAAATTGATATGTAATTACAAAGAAATATTTTAAAAGAGAGGATGAAAGGACACTTTTTAAAATATGAAAATGCATAAATTACAGCCTGCAAACCTAAATTACTTCGTGGTTTGCAAATAGTACACACTGCTTACTTATTGGTAAAAATTCATTAAAAAAAAAAAATTACACCACTTACCCTTAAAAATTAACACTGAAGTAAGTTAATTCAAAAGATGTTTATCTTTTGAAATAAATTAATATTTCAGAAAAAAATCTTCATTTTCTCTGCAAGAAGCACTTGAAAAATGATTTTGCACACGTTAAAATGTGCTGCTTGATATAAATAAACATTTTTAGCGACAAGGGGGTATCATTTTATTCATAAGATTGTCTTCACGAGGAAAAAACCCTGCTCTTTTGACATAATTTCTTAGGGGTTAAAACTTATCCGTTAAGATTTTTACTAGGGTGAAGATTGTACAGTCATTCTCGTAAGAGCATTTACTATATGTTATAAGATTCAGAACTAAAACACGTAGCTTGTCATTAGGAAATTATGAGATGCCATGTTATTAAAAAACAAGTGTGTGTTACTTGTGGGTGTTTATGGACTTATGATGTAATAATAACATGTACATTAAAGAAACACAAAACATTCATTTGGTGTAATGCTCTCAGGTGAATGGTTCTTGAGAAAACGTGCAATGTTTGAAAGGGTGTGTAGGTTGCCAGCCAGATAAACCAACATATCTTGTCAGGCCAGTTGTTGCAACCCTAATTTCATAATGATGGCAATATTACCTGCCAAATGTTCATAGATATCAAGTCAGGCTATCCCTATTGACAGATTTGTTGTTTTGTTCCACATAGTTTCAGACATTTTGCAAGTAACTAATTCCCAATTTTCAAGGATGCATCTCTTCTATAATAATTATGTTAAGTTGTAGGTTGTATTATATATTCCAACCCATTTTCAATAGAAAATAAACTCAGAATTTGTACTTGGAGTTCAAGATAAGCCTGTATATTATGTGGAGTGTGTAATGGCAACAAGTTATTTGGTAGTAGTGTAAAGACCTGGGGCTCTCTTGGGTTAGGATTGAGCCATTAGTATTAATAGGTCAAAATTATATGGCATGTACAAAGACATTCTGGGCTATAACACACTTTCCACAATACAACTACAGTTTTGAACAGGCCCTTTCATGTATCAACATAATTCTCCTAGCCATAAAGTAATGTGACTGGACCATGGTCTAAAGGAAATCCGGTTGGACTGTTTAAATGGCCTGCTTAAAACCCTGACTTGAACCCAACAGAACATCTTTAGGATGAGCTATAGTGATGGCTGCACACCAGACTCACTTGACCAAGAAACTTAAATTATTCATCATACTACAAATGAATGAAATAGTCCATCAGCTCAGTAAGAGAATCCGACTTTTTTATGACCGCCCTCCAAACCCCATCCAGGGTGTGGGGCAGACCCCTGCACCTATGCACTGCACATTCAAAATGGTTACAATCATGCTCAATGTTCATTTCTGTAGGAACAATGAAGGCAATTCCTTTGTATCGATTTTGGCATGTGCACACACTGTAATCATGAAAAACTGATGTTACCAAAACGGATGAACAATGGGGTAGATGGTCTATTAAAGTATTACACAACCCTTAAAGTGCCATTCACAGTGATTAACTGCAGGATATCTACACACATTGCCCATCCAAAACATGACAAATCCACCTCCCTGCTGGACCCGTGGGGCAGTGTACTTGAAATGCAAGGTGTTACCACATTGCCTCCACGTACCACTCTGAAAATTGTCAATGATCACACAAATATGGCACTTGACAGTAAAGATCTGACATTTCAGTCCATTATAGGTGCTCCCTAGCACACTTGTACCTGGCACCACAGTACTTGATGGTCGCTGCCAATGCTCAACAGCGATACCTGAAGAGTACAGAGTACAAATGGAAAAGGTCCTAGAGAATCTTAGTCGAAACAACCCTCTCGGTTTTTTTCCGAGGAGGTACATAATAATTCCATTTATCTGTCCTCCAAGATTCCCAGGAGCCATAATTTGTAAACAGCTGTTGATTTAGACCTTGGATGATCACTGCAAGGTAGGTTTTCAATTTGTGTAGTGGTCAAGACTGCTTGCCACCTACCCACCTCAATGAACTAGGTTCAATTCCTGGCAAGTCAAACATGGATGTTCATATATGGAAAACATGATGCAGGGATAGGAGTGTTTTCTGACTTAAAAAAAAAAAAGACAATTCGTTTAAAAAAAGTAGACTATGTACACCAATAAATATCTATAGAAGATACTTAGAAAATAAAGCCTCGGTCATCAAGAAAGAGAACAAATTTAAAAATTTTTTAATATACCCCTACCAATGTGCCGGTTAAGGCCAGAAATAATATATGTATATACATACATTTTCATAAAAATTGTTTTTAGACAAATAGATATTTTTATAAACACTTAACTTTAAGGAACATTAAAAAAACCTGGAGTTGAGAGCAGCAATATATTTTCATATCTTAACTGGAAGATTTATTTATGGCCAGCCCTGAATGGGGACTGGCCTTTTTTCTTTTAAGAAACATTGAGTTATTTTTATTTTACACGAACTGGAACTGAGAACATGAAAACATACAACAAAATCAAATATATGTATATCACTTAAGTGTGATTTCAAATGTATTACTTCATATAAATATATTCATTAAACATTACTTTTAACATAATAACCAACACAGGAATATAAAAGGAAACACAAACAACTTATTTTACTTAGCAGCACATATCTTTATGCAGTTCAACTTTTCTTAGAATGTGCAGTAAAGAACTTAGTGATGAGACTTTGTCTTCTCTCCAACAGTTTTTTTGATTGTGTGAATATCTTTATGTTCTTTACTTTCTTCCTCTTTCAAAGACATAACATAACACCTCCAAACATCCTTTGAGAAACTTGAGCTTCCTTAAGGTCACTTTTTTCCAGAGTCTTTCAGAGGCGATCTGTGGCTTCACTAAGCAAAGAATTTCCTGATTCTCTGGTGTCACAATGTTTCCTCTTATTTTCCGATAGTTTAATTTAAATTTCTTCAATGATTTTTTTTTTTAACAGTTCTAAATATTTTCAACTTTTCTTTTTTCAATGCAATCTCTTCTTCCCTAAGCCTGGCTTCTTTGTCTTGGGCTATTCTCTGCTCTTCTATATATGCCTTGTGCTTATGAGCGTTTTGACCCAAAGTTTTCAGTTTCTTCATAATTACACCAAGATACGGTTTATTGCTGTAAAACCGCAATGTATCCTTTATAATGAGAATAGTGTTTAAGGACCTACAAGACAACTGCATCTTTTCTTCTGTAAGAACATTTTTTGAGATTGAGAATCTTCTTTCAATGTCTGTGTTCCCACGAGACAAACAAACTGCAGCTTTAATTACTTTGGATAAGAGAGGAAATTTTTGTCAACCATGCAACTTCTTTAGTTCCATGAAATAGACCCAGTAATTATTAATATGCGAAAAGGTAGTTTCACTCTCAGCAGGTTCATTCTCCAACTGTAAACATTCCATTCATAGACAAGCTGACCATCCAGAATATTTATGGATAAGGCTTTTGCTACTTTAGTTATGTATCGACAGCTGCTTTCCGATTTTCTTCCCCGAGGATTGAGAAATACACGTGCTTGCTTTAGGTATACTGAGTTTGTCATTACATTGCCACCAGATACTTAGCACCTGCAATATAATGTGCTTGAACACTTTTCAAAAAAGATATAACTTAAATTTCTGGTAATCTAGAAGTTTCTCTCTTACTTCCCCTGAAAGTACAATTTGTTGTAAAGACACTAAATTATCTGTCTCAAACAACAACTTGCTACTTGTGCAATCATATGAAGATGACTTTGTTCCACTGACAGCAGCACCTTTAGACACACTGCCTGCGACTGTTCCAATTACTTCTAGTAACTCTGAATGAAGAAAATGAATTAACGGAGCTTCATTCTGGAAACGCTGTGAATTTTTGAAACAATTTGGAGAAGAAAATGTGAAATGGTTGTTTGAGTAAAGATGTAACTTTCCTCATAGACTCCTGCAAAACATCATTTCTGTTTTTACACAGAATGTGCTTAAAAAATATGCTTGCCCATTGTTCAATTAATCTTTCACTTGCAACTGTTAATGATAACCATCTAGTTAAAGTGTGTTTCATAAAACTGTGTGATGATAGATTCATCTGCTGTTGAATCATCTCGTATTCTTCCAAACGTGAAGGCCATCCATGAAAATAGTGATACATACCAATAACTAATGTCATCAAATTTTCTCCAAATACTTCCATAGCTTTTAAGAAAGCATTATGAACAACATGAGTAGGATATGTTCCAATATCTATCAAACATTTTTAACAAATTTCCATTTTCTCCTCCTTAAATAACTTGAAAACTTTCATGTTGACATTAGGCCCATCATAAACGATCATCTGCAGATTTCCCAACGATAAATTAGCATTACTGATGGCCTTTCTTACTAAAGAATGAAGAGTAACCGCATCAGCTTTACCAGTGAAGAAAGTTTGAAGACATCTTAACAACCTGATTCTGGAGATCTGACCAATAGGTAATCTTAAATTGCAGCGCCTTCTTGCTTTCAGCATTTGTAGTCTCATCATAAGAAATTGTATAAGTTGGCGAGTCAACATCATCTAGCATTTCTTCATAGAAATACACACAGAGAGCATCGGTGGTCAAATAAATGCATTTTCTTGGAGCAGATGGAAAACCCATACAGCAATTCTACTAGAAACACACTTTCAAAGATAGATTTTATATCAGAGCATGAATTTGCTGAGTAATTGCTGCAAATGCTTTTCATTGTCCATATTAGTTCTGCTACTGTAGCTTTGTCTCTGGAGTTGTGTATAAGTTTCGCTTTGCTTTACTCTGTAGTTGGAGACTCACATGGAGATGAGGAACTTTGCATTCCAAGTGGATCAATGGATGTTGATGATGCTGATGGCACTTGGCTGCCTGAATCTAAAGAAACACTCATTAGTATTAATTGTTTTCCTTCAAGAACTTCACTACATCATATTTATTTTTTATACCTTCAGAATACTGTAAAGCAGCATGTAATCCTTTGTTCGAAACATTCACAACACGTGTACAAAGTTTACAAAACCGTTCACAATCACTAAGTTTTTCGGCCCATAAAGATATTCTATACCCATTTTTGTCTATTTGGTGAAGCCAATCACTTCTGAATTTGCACCTACCCATTGTTCTTCTTTATTGCACAAAGTTCACTTTATCAATAAATCTGCAAAAAAAAAAACGTTTTTTTTAAAAGCTTAAAAGTGAAAGAAAAAAAAAAAGCAGTAGTGGCAGTGATAGCCTCATCACGGTCTAAAATCGTACAGAAAAAAAATAAACAAAACAAAATATTAATTTTAAAATATTTAAAATTTTACTTATGTTATAGGTCTGAAGGTTAGCTGAATCTACAAAATGTGCAACAAAAGGGCATTCATTAACTTACAGCAACACAGATAAGGCATACTGAAGGAAAAAGCAGGGTAGTCAGTATACATAACTGGATAGTGAGGAACTTTTCTAACCAGATTGATTTCCCCTCTGATGTATGTGAAGTGAAATACACTGCCTGGATATAACAACCAGAACCTCTACCAGAGGGTGATCTATATTACAATGTATACAATTTCTTTGTAATATAATTTTTGATAACAAACAAATTTACATTTATTTCCATACAGTTGTAAGTGGGGAAGATCAAGCAGACTTCTACAAACAATCAGCTAAACTCATGAATCTCTAAAAACCTTAACAGTAGTAGTTAATATAAGAACAAAAGAGAACTTTATATAAAAAAGAGACTAAGTAGACTGATTTTACAAAAATAGAGACTGTTAGATACTTATAAAAAAATAAAGATACTTTTAGCTAGAAAGGAGACTCGCTCCTATGCCTGCACCGTGGACATGCATTTGGCCTATGGGTATTCTCAAAGCATTGTTATTTCTTCCAACATTGCATTCCATTACCATTCCATCCTCACCTTGCTTCATCTCCATTGGCACAAAATACTTCAGCTGTTAAAGCAGTAAAATGGCACACTGAGACTTGACAAACTAAGCATGCCACACCGCTATATTGGCCACTTTGGAGTTCAGAAAAATAGCCATTCTACATGACAGTACTGTCACTGAATTACTTCATTTAACATTCAAAATACAGGTGATTTTTGACTAGATTATTTTGGAGCTTGATAATACAAGAGGTTCCCAATTAAAAACTAAAACTGTCAGTGGTGGTGATACGTGCATATATATGCAGCACAGAGGTGTGGTGAAGAACTTTTGAGGTATATGTATTGAATATCAACACACAGTCATAAAATGCAACCTGAAGTCGATTGACATACAATAGGTCCAGCTATAATGTCATGTTCTGTTCCTGAAGATGACATTATAGAAAACTGCAGTGTAGAAGTTACAATGTGCCATAACAGCAGTGTTAAATCCAATGGTTAGTTTCCAAGGCACCCCAAAATACCAATACTGTGTACCACATTTTGTAAACAGTGACATTTATGGAAATTTTTCCAAATTACAAGTTGTTCCACATTAATAACTAAACAAGAATTAATGTTTTATGTTTCCATAATTCATAATTTTCACAATTTAAAAGAGAAAACATGTCAGTTTTATTTCTTTACAAGTCTCACCAAAAACACTGACAGAATTGTGACAACTGTAGCACTGTTACACTTGCTTTGAAATATTATATGTGGTACAAGTTGTTTTAATCTAGCAGATAAATTATTCTGACATTTCATATTTGTCCTGGTTTTAATTCTATATTCTGAAAATATGTCTTCCAACGTTTAAGTAGTTGTGCAAGGCTATATTTTATAAGGCATATCATCCTGCTTTCTTCACAGGGCTTACGTATTGTTCGCCTATGCTTGTGCAACACTGGGGTGTAGTTTGTGGAAGGGTAGTACATCGCTGCAATTTCTCATTCCACTTTTTCATGCCCAATCACTCTGCTACCTATCATATCAATTTATTAGTTTAAAAGGAACTCTTATAAATTTCATGAAATAAATAGTTTCAGACATGTCATGTGTCACTAAATACACTTTAATATATAAAAGATAAACAAATTTTCTACAACAGATTTCTTTTGTTACCACACAAGTGGTGGGCAGTTAATAACAACAGCATTTTCCACAGCCCACCAAATGCAACCATTTAATCAATCAAAACTATATTAATTTTAGCTCTCTCAGACTTATGTTAGGTAGCCTTCAGTGGGATAACTTGATGGTAATATGTGACAAGATGGGCTGCACATGTAGCAGATACAGTTTCTCCCAAAGATATTTGGACCAATGATGCAATTTCAATAATTATGTAACTTTTCCCCAGAAATTTGTTTCTATCATTCAAAATTTGGAATCAATTCTTTCTTACAAACTGCTACTGTGCCATAATTTTTTTTTTTTACAGTGATTCAGGGTCTATAATGCAAAACAAGATCACAAAATACTAGCAATCTATTGAAACATCATTATAAAACACTGCACTATAGCAGGATTTACTGTATGGGCTGTTCACAGTAAAGTGAGCACTTTTGAAGCCCTAGTTACTTTTTCCTTTCAGCCTTTTTTTTTATCCATCAACCACTTTTTTAAACAAATATTGCCATGAAAGTAATAAACACAGTATGTATATTCCACTGCACTCTGAAGCTAACGTCTAAGGCCTAAA
>NQII01000217.1:358656-369114 GCA_002778355.1 Clitarchus hookeri | reverse complement strand
CCATCTAGAAGAGTCGCCGCAATTCCAGATGATGCTAACGCCAAAGCTATGTCACATCTTGATCGAATAGTGGCCAAAATAAATGAAATGACAAATGTTTTCCCTGTTCCTCCAGGTGTGTCCAGGAAGAATAGACCCCCAGTATTATTGTCCACCGCTTGCATTAATGTTTCGTATACTTGTTTTTGCTGTTCATTCAGCAACGGCTCATTATTTCGAACGAATTCCTGCAATGAATCAACATTGTATTGCAGCTCTCGATTTAATTCTTGGTTGAATGCATCGTGCATCGATCGATTTGGCGCAATCATTCCTACTTCAATCAGTAGCTTGTTTGCAATAGTCAAGCATTGATCCTCAATCAGAATCAATCCTTCATTGTAGATTTCATCGGTTATTTGGATGTCAGGATTATTCGTTTGAATGCGCAAGCGATGCAAGATATCTTCACATATGTCGTCTTTGTATTTGTTCCATAACTGAATTGGTTGTGAAGGAAAACATGTGGTGATGATAATTGCGAACAGCGTTCGTATTTGGTACGCATTTGATGAAACAACTGAATCCGCAAGTGTTAAATCCCAATGAGAATCGTTCTCCAGCAAACCCAATAGTTGACATGCTTCTCGATATGTTTGGCATTGGTGGCCATTCACAGTTTTCAAATGCGCGAATGATTTTGGTCCACGTACATGTACCAACAGCAGTCGCAAATAAAAACATTCATCATTTCTAGGATGAACAGTATACATGCGACCTAGTGCATCAGTGGAAAACACCTGTGGCCAATCTGGAACTGGGGTTCCTTGTTTGCGACGTTGGAATTTCTTTGTTGATTGATTCCAAGTGTAATACTTGGGCATTTCAACGTACATCAGCGTCGCTGCGAATGGATCTGCTTCACATATTGCAAAGAAGCTAGTCAATGTTGTCGATGGTGGTCTCTCAGCTCGTTGTGCCGCATTAGCCTCAGTGAAGTAAACTCTTTGGCCATTTTCCAAATGCACTGCTAAATGTACAACTGTGGGATATCTTTCATGAATTTGAAATGACAATAATCGCCACAGTGCTTCATTAGTACTGACGTATCTGCCCATTTGGAAGTTGCTGATTTCGTCATTCGCATTTTCCGACGCAATACCAAACACAGCCATGTCGCTGCCTTTTGTGACGTACTTGCACAAATATTTGATTGATTTGGCCGAATGACAACTCTCAACGTTTGCATGTGTTTCGAAAATTCGTGATAGCAGCGGGCAATATGGTACAATGAATTCATTTCCGATCTCAATCTCTTGATTTTGAACTTTAACTTTGATAGTTCGACCATTATCTTCTTTTGAACGCCGACGATAAACTGGATATCCATCGTTCCCTGTGACTGTTTCAGCAACTAACGGTCGCGGATATCGTTTTGTGCACTTTCCATCAGCCATGCAAGGCGATAATGGATTTAATGCACCGCACGGTCCATGGACCATCTGTGTCGTCACAATGTCGTGTAGATGGGGATCAGTGACTGGATCAGGAATTTCAGCTGATATGATGTCATCCACTTCATTTGAATGTAATTTGTTCAGCAACCAAATTAGGATATGAGCATGCGGTAGTCCACGCTTCTGCCATTCCACCGAGTACATATAACAACGTGTGTCACCAAAAACTCGATACTTAGTAAGCACATCCATCATAACCTTGAGTTTTTGCTGAAATACTCTGGCGATTATGTCATGGCGATCTTGCGGTTTTTGGCCCGGTTCCAACTCACGTTCAATTTCCGTCCACTTCGGATTGCATGTGAACGTAATAAATAAATCCGGAGTTCCATAATTTCGCACGTACGTCATAGCGTCTTGAGCGTATTCGTGCATGTGGCGTGGGCTTCCGATATAAGATGATGGGAGAATCGTCAGACGTCCAATATTCTGAACATCACCATCTGAATGAATAGCATCACGCAAGTGTATATAGTCCTCAGATCGTAGCTTTGCCTGATTGAATCGGATGAACGCTAAACGTTCGGTCTCGACTTTGACATACATGTCGACAGCGAATTGCTGGAATAGCCGACGGCACTTCAGAATGACATTCTCCTCATGTGTACGAATCATCATACGATACGCATAGTAATTCATTGCGCTTAGATTTTTATTCGTTGATACGCCTGAAAATGCAAAATTAAATGAATTGTTAATGGAAACCAATAATAGCAATAATAGCAATAATAATAGCAATAATTAGTGTGTGAATATTGTACCTGTAATTGGATCGACCATCTTCGACGTGATGTCGTATCCGTCTTGCCCTTGCCAATAAATGATTGGATATTGTAACGCATCGTACAAACGATGTGTCTCGTTTACACGATGCATGATATTGCTTCTTCGCTGAACGACAATGTCTCGCGATTTAGTTGGATCGCCAACAATAATTGCAGCAACATCATTAACGGTGGGTGCATTGAATCTTCGCACATGTTCACCTGTTGGGGTACAATCCGCTCTTATGACAAATTTGTGCGTATCCGATGGCATTCGTTCCAATGCTGTTTTGAACATATTAACCACAGCATTATTAGCGTGAAAAAATGCTTGCAACTGTTCAATAATTCGTCTCTTTAACTGTTGTGTTCCCTGTATATTGCACCGCACATTCAGCTGATCCACCATCGACGAAATGAAATATATTTGCAGAAATTGATGCGGTTCATCTGGTGTTGGCACCATTGAACCATGCAAATGATATATTTGTCCTTGTATCTGTAATTGCAAACAAACATAGTAAGTTGTAAGTTGTAACATAGGTGTAACATAGGAGTGATTGGTTATGTGTGTTGTATCTTTTACCTTGCAAGTCGGCATGAAGCCGCCTTCTCGAATGATATTAGCTCCAAAGGAAGTCATGCGAAAGCAGTTATTGTATTCAAGGATGTGTTGAAGAAAATGGCTGGAATCGGGATCACTTCCATCGAACAATGGTTTCAGTGGCTGTGGTGGTGTAAGTAATGGATCCAGTTTGACTTTTCCACTTGCGCAGCACAATCCAGCCGTTTCTCTTTTGAACTTTAACGCATTGCAATATCGGCATATAGTCGTCATTGGTCCAATATCTAAATTTTCATCATCACTGTAGTTCGCAGTGGGATCATATTGGAATGCCAAGCGATTGTATGATGCCAATGATCTTCGTGTGCTCACGCGTTGTCTCAATCGGGCATTTTCTCTTATTATATTTTGTCTTTCTTCGCTTAAGTTCTGTGAATACACTTGTTGCTGGCTTGCATGTCTCGTGCGGCGGCCGATGTTCGCACGTCGTCCTCTAGGCATTTTGGACTATGGACAGAGTGGTGAATTTAACCTCAAATGCACGATCCACATAATTTACACAGTTCAACTTACCACCTTAAAGACAAATGCCTGCTGTTGAAATTGAATAAAAATTTGCACAATACACGTGATTGATTTGATGGTTTCCAATTGAAATGTTAGGAAACGAATAACTTATTTTTTTTACTTTTTTTTCACAATTGTTTGTCACATGAAAGTTTGTCACATCACTGAGCAGAGAACAATGAGTAGCTGTCAAACAATGTATCACTCACCGGCGCCATCTACTTGATTTGTAGTACATGCTTTGTATCAGAGATGGCGCTGTATGTAAAAAAAGATTTTCCCGCTTTTCTGTTAAAATTTTTCCTGAATTTTCTTTGCTATAAACCTCACGGAGCCCGAGACCTTTCCAACGAATGCAAAACCGTGGAAATCGGTTCGTGCGTTGTATCAGAGATGGCGCTGTATGTAAAAAAAGATTTTCCCGCTTTTCTGTTAAAATTTTTCCTGAATTTTCTTTGCTATAAACCTCACGGAGCCCGAGACCTTTCCAACGAATGCAAAACCGTGGAAATCGGTTCGTGCGTTCTGGAGTTATAGCGTCAGGAAGGAAAACCCGACTTATTTTTATATAGTAGATATGTCAGCAGGTAAGTGAATGAGAACAGGATAAAGAAAAAATTATGTTTTTGTTTGGAAAACTAGAAAGACTGTCAAAAGAGATGTGCTCACTGGACGAACAAGTGCTTGACCTCACATTACAAGAAGATGAATACGGTAAGCTTTACAAAGCAGAATATTCCACCATTGAAGACTACCTAAAATAGAATTGAAGTTCGGTGGAGAAATGAAGGATTAGCTGAGCTTCTAGGGTCAATTCTAGAGGATACACGAGGACGAAGATATAGAACCTGGACAGTTTCCTGCCAATAGCCGAGAATTATACTAAAGCACTAAACTGCTTGTGTGCGAGGTTTGGGAGAGAAGAGTTACTTATAAAGTTCTATGTGAGAGAGCCTTTAAGTTTTGTAATTAAAAATGTAACATGCAGTAAAGACAAAGTTGGCATGTCTCTGTTTTAGGACTGCCTTGAGCCCTTGAATCAATAGGAATGACTTGGGACAAGTACGCTGCCATGTTGTAATCTCTTGTAGTCATGTATTCCAGAAGAGATTCTGAAGGCTTAGCTAAGGTGCCCTACAAGTCGAACATCTGTTGATAATAATGTGGATGGTGATAATGCCTATAGTGGGAGTTGCAATAGTTGTTAACATTTCTGAGGAGTAAAGTGAGGTGGAAAGATTTCTCTAGCAAAAGCTGGTTTCAGAATTTCAGAAGACCAAGAGAAAAGATAAAGCAAAAACTGCCTCTAGAACATCGCGTACCTACTGCAAACAGTTTGTTTTCTGGAGAGAAATGCAGCAAAAACGTGAAAATTGAACATTCTGCGAGAAGTCACATGAAAGCAAAGAATGTTTCCAGGCACAAAAAAATGTCTCCCAGCAAGAAAAAGGAAGCATTGTTGAAAGGCAAAGCATGTTTTGTGTATCTGAAAATTTGGCACATATCCAAAGACTGTAGAAACAAGTATGAGATGTGCAATTTGTAGGAGGCGACACCACGTCCTGGGGTGGAAATGCCAAATAAAAAAACAGAAGAGAACTCTAGTGCTTTGTCTAATCAGTGCAGCTCTAAAGAAGTATTGTTGCAGACTTTGCTTGTTAAACTTAAAGCAAATGGGCATGGCAGGTCAGTAAGAATCCTGATTGACAGTGGTTCTCAACGCTCATATATTGAAGAAAACTGCTAAGGTGATGGGTTGTAAACATGTTGGTTCTGAAACTTTAGTGCAAGTGCTGCTTGGGGGTGCTAGGTCAAAAAGATAAGAGCATCAAAGCTACAATGCAACACTTGTCAGCTTGGAAGAAGGCAAGTCATACAACATTACTGTGCTCAAGCTGCCTAAAATTTAAGGATCAATTCCCAGAATTAAGGGTGAACCTGTAGTGACCGAAAAGAAGAATAACGTAATGTGGCTACGTGATTTTGGTGAAGGATAGCCTGTTATTGAATTACTTATCAGTGCAGACAATGCAGGAAAATTGTTTACACGAAAAACCCATCAACAGCAAGGCAAACTTACAGCGATGGAGACATTTCTTGGATGGATGATCATTGGAAGTGTGTGATCAGGAAAATAGTGTCAGTTGTGCTGCTGCAGTGACATCTCTACTTGTCAACAGTTTGAATCTTCATGATCTGTGGAGTTTGGAAATTATAGGTATCAAATTATAGGTATCAAATACCTTTGAGAGACAAAAACAAAGGAAGAAATGGACATTGTGGTGTTGGACCACTTCAAGGAAACTGCGACTATAAACAATGATGGCAGATATGAAGTTATTCTCATATGGTTAGAGAATCATGAAGATCTCTGTGAGAACAAAGAAGTTGCAGAGAAAAGGCTGGTGTCCACAATTTCAAAACTTATATCAGAAGGTAGGTTTCATGATTATAATTAAGTTCTCAAAACCTGGATAGAGGAAGGTATCATTGAGGAGGTTCCAAAGGGTGAACTCTGCAATCCTGGTCATAACTTGCTGCATAAGAGTGTTTTCAAGAGAAGTTCTACTACGAAGGTCAGCACTGTTTGATGCCTCGTGTAAAATAAGGGGTCACTATCACTTAATGACTGTTTGGCAAAGGGTCCAAATTTGTTGGACTTAATTCCCTCTGTGCTAATGAGATTCAGACAGAAGAAAATAAGGGTGACAGCTGATATCAGGAAGGCTTTTTTTTACAAGCACCGGTGTGTAAAAGTGACATTGACTACCCGAGATTTTTATGGTGGCCAGATGATTGCAGGGAAATAAAAGTTTGTCATAGTCGTGTGGTGTTCGGAGTGACCTGTAGTACATTTATTCTGGGAGTAGTGATTAACAATCACTTTGACAAGTAGTTACCTAATCTGTGGCCTACAGCAGAGAAACTAAAAAAAATCATTTTATGTACACAATTGTGTGACATTAGTGGACAGTGAAGAGGAATTGAATAATTTTGTAACCCGAAGAACTATTCTGTCAAGGACACACAAGGTATTCGATCCTGTGGGTTTCTCCTGCCCAGTTACTTTGCCCCCCCAATTTTGGTTGCAAAAGAGTTGGAAAAGCAAGGTAGGCTGGGACACAGAAGTGCCTGAAGACCTAAAAATCAAGTTTCTGAAGTGGGTGAAAGACTGACTTGCCAAAGCTATCAATTCGTGAAAATTTCACAACATATTTAGTTACCAGACAGAGTGAGAGCCTGCATGCATTTTGTGGTGCTAGTCCAATTGGTTAAAGTTTGCAGAAGAAAACTAGCCAAAGTCCGAATGCGCTCCCTACNCAAGCATCATTTGCTGCTGCGGTATATATGAAAAGCAAAGATATGAAAGACATTTATGTTCAGCTGGTGCAAGCAAAGAAGTCCAGAGTAACTCCCCCAAAGAAAATTACTATTCCTCATTTGGAACTGTTAGCCTGTTGTATTGGAGCACAACTTGTCTTGTTCATAAAGAAATGTATGGATTTAGGTGATATGCCTGTGTACTTTTGTAAAGATTTGTCAACTGTGCTCTATTGGATTATGTAAGATGGTCCATGAGGAACATTTCTCACCAACAGGGTCAGAGCTACGAACAATAACCAATATAGAGGATTGGCACCTTATTTAAGGATGCCTCAACCCAGTCGATCTTCCCTCTCGAGGGTATACAGTTGACATTCTTTTGGAGTAAAGATGGTGGGAAGGACCCAATTGGTTAAAGTTTGCAGAAGAAAACTAGCCAAAGTCCGAATGCGCTCCCTACGCTGAAAATGTGGGTGGTGAACAAAATGCTGGGGACCTGTCATGTCTTCTTGTGGCAGTAGAAGCAGCATGGTACCTGACCTACTTTTCTATTTACAAAAGGAGAGTAAGGTTGGTAGTATGGATTTTAAGGTTCAAGAGAAATACCCATTCCAAACCAGAAGAACTGCAATTTGGAGATTTTTCTGAAAATGAAATGCTAGATGCAGAAAAGACACTTGTAAAAGTTGTAATAAGTGAAGTACTAAGACAGAACAAATCAGCTGACCTAAAGACATTGTGTGTTTTTGAAGATGGTGAAAACATTTTGCATGTTAAAACAAAAATAATCTTACGAGAGGATGACGAGGATTTCCGGTGTCTGATGATTCTGCCAAGTGACCACAAGTTAACCAGACTTCCAATTCTTGAAGAACACAAAAAAATTGCACATGCACGAGTTCATGTTCTTTTGTAAAAACTGCGTCAAAGATTCTGGATCCCGAGAGGAATGTCCTCTCAAAGTGTGTGAAATGCAACGAAGCAAGAGGTATTTCGTCTGCCCCTGTGGCCATGCTCGAGGATAGAATGTGGCATGCGTCAGCTTTCGACCACCGATTCTCCGTGATAGAAGAAAGGTATGGATCATTCTCTTCACATGTGCAGTTTGCAGAGAAATGCACCTAGAATTAGTTTTGTCTCTCAGCCCAAATTGTTTTCTTTTGTGCCTTCGCAGATTCATTGCTCGTCATGGTAGGCCAAAGGTTGTGTACAGCGATAATGTAACACATTTTACAGGAACAGTTAATTTGATCAATGCTCTTGACTGGAAAGTCATTGAAAAGGAAGCTACTGTGTTTCAGATTCAATGGAAATTTAATCCACCAACAGCTGCCTGGTGGGGTGGTTGGTGGGAACACATGGTGCAAATGGTGAATAAATTGTTACCACACACATTAGGTAGAGCATCATTAAGTTATGAAGAAGTATTGAGTGTGTTATGTGATTGTGAGACCTGTGCAGCGACTTCATCCCTTGGAGGATGTCTGGTCCACTGGAGGCATTCGAACCAAGTGAAGACCTCTGTAGCTGTTCCTGCAAGGCAGAA
Source organism: Clitarchus hookeri (assembly GCA_002778355.1). Classification (NCBI taxonomy): domain Eukaryota; kingdom Metazoa; phylum Arthropoda; class Insecta; order Phasmatodea; family Phasmatidae; genus Clitarchus; species Clitarchus hookeri. The sequence continues at coordinate 360,852 of NQII01000217.1, read as the reverse complement.
TGTGGTCATCAGCAGAAGTGGCAGATTGGTGAGACTACCCTCAAGGTTTTTATCTGAATGAAAGACAGAATTCTGTGTTGCATCTAATTTAATCCCAAATGTCCTTTAGAGGCAGAAATTTGGTAGTGTGAGATTGATAGTACCACAATCAAAAGGTGGGAGGATGTTGGAAATGAAACAGTTTTCTTATTTTTATTCTTTGTCATTTTTTAGTTGCATATAACCTGTTTACTGAAGGCTAATGTTTTTTGTTTGAAGTGAACATGTGTAGTTGTGAAAAGTAAATGTTGGTAGCAATGTTATGCACCTGAAAGTGTTTGAAGGTTTTGTATGTCTGTTTTTGTTCAGTAGTAGTGAAAAAGATTGTGTGAAAATAAAATGTTAGTATGTGATATCTGGAATTTTTTATTAATTTACGAGTGTGTATCCCGGTTACTGCTGCTGGATCATATCGGGGAGGAGGCAGAGTCTGGTAGATTCTGGCTGAACACAACATGTATTGTTTTAAAATTTTGAAACATTCTTAGTATTAAAGTCAAAAAAAACATATTAGTAATATATTTATCTTGTTACCCTTTTGTAATTTAATTAATGTGGTAAAAAAATGCTTTTAATCTTAATTTGATGAATCTTAAGATTTCATTAATAATCAAGTTCCATTTGTCTGGTATTTATTTAGGACATAAGTTAACTCCTGTTTTCTATATTTTTATTTAAAGGTTTATTTAAAGCGTGTATAATGAGTTATTTATGTATTTAAGTAATTTAATATTTCACTATTTTACAGTTTCAATATGTTTCTCTTTACTTTGATTTTAATTCAGTTTCAGTCTGTACTTTGAAAGCTACAATTATAAATATGGTAGTTGCCCAACTGACATGTCGCACAACTGTTTTTCTGCCGGCTGGATGTGTACTGCAATTCTGGGAATTTTCCCCCACCTCTATATATCTGGGCGCAATTTCTCTCTTCTGGATAGTCCGCAACATCTATCGAAGAGAATCCAATCTTTTAGTTTGTCTTTTGTATGGGTTCTTTGCATTCTTCCAGCAGCGTTGTTTAATCACTTTTCACCTAACCGTGATGCTAGCATGTTTTCTTGCTGCTGTGTGGCCATGATGGTGTTTTTCGGCAAATAGGTACATACTACAATATGTAATATTTTTTTCCATCATATTGTCCATTCTAGACCTTATAAACAACATTTGTGAGTTATGTGTTTTTTCATCCATTTGGTTTGGTGGTTCAACATAAAGTTCACCACTTTTATATTTTTCTGTTTTCCTTCTCTGGTGAACAACACTCTCGTTTTATAGTTTTTTCTCTTAGTGCACCAGTTATTTTCACACAATAATATTTGGCCCTTATATCTTTGTTTTAGTGAGGGTGCACGTGTCTGCTAACTTTCTTTCTGCATGTGAAAGCCTAACCTTTTCTGACGTACCAGCCTAAACTTTTCTGCACATGTGTGTTAAGTTACCACTGTTGGAAGGGTGCTCGCGAGCCATGCTCGCCCATAAGTTCCCACCGGAGTGAGAATGGAGAAATGTTACACATTGTGCCCGGCACCACCAGATGTAACCCAGCCTGGACAAGTAGAGCTATATCTCAATGGTGCTATGGTCCATTATAGCAGTTCTCACTCAGCGAAGAATGTAGGACGGAAAACTAGGTAATGTTATGTTGTTGGCCACATAACACGCCAATACCCTAGGGCTGTTAAGCAGCACGCCCTGGCTATTCAACACTACACGCGCATGCATGCATGCATGCACACACACACACAAACACGCACGCATGCATGCACGCACACTTGGTGAATGCAGGCTTTATTTCAGTCAGTTTACATGTATGCACAGGAACAGAAAATAAAACAAGACCCTTGGGCCCCACGTGACGTTACGTCACTTATGGAGGTTCGTCAGTCCTCAGTCCCTTTATCCTACAGAAGTTACCCCATGTCAAAATCCATTTTACACAACTGAATGGCGCCCACATGCAAAACGTACCTTACCCTACTCGCTGTCCGAGAGCGACTGACTCGCTATTGCAGGTACTTCGGGCTCGTGCCCTCGAGTACATAACACAATATAACCTTGGTATTGATAGCCTCTGACCTGCTAGACTTTAAAAAGCTTTTAATTGTTCAGAATTACCCTTTAAAATTCTTGTCACCTGGTGAGGCACGGTTAATG
>NQII01000217.1:325307-358625 GCA_002778355.1 Clitarchus hookeri | reverse complement strand
AGTCATGGTGATGTGATGCCAGCACTAGACACAACTATAGACTAATTATTAAAACTCTTTTTAACTGCTCCTTTATTAGGTCATTGAAATTCAACTGATGCCGATCCCTAAACTGTGCACCATTTGTCAGGTTTAGGCTCACATTGCTAAGGGAGAGGAAGTACGACAACAAACACCTGCAAGTTTTGGCTTTTGGTGCACGTCGCCTGCCTTGTCCTTGCTGGTGGCGACGTAGTCATGATTTACCTCAATTCCTTCATGCTGCAGTTTGGCAGTGGTTATGTTATCTTCTTGCCCATGGGATAACTCCACTGTGCCTGTGGATTTGGATTCAATACTGCCTTCATTCAGCTAAGTTGGTCTAATGTGACAAATATATTTTTTTTATAAAGAAGTGGAACATTTACTACAATATATTGCAGTGTTGAGAGTGAAATTTAAACTTTTTATTGTGGAATTGTCACAATGTCAAGCAAATTCAGATTAATGGTATTTTAATTAATAATGTACCTTTTGTTCAGAGTACTACTTATCATTTTAAGCTGCAAGCAGTCTATTTTCTTTCATGTTGTAACCAAAGTTTAATGATAATTAAAGAAATTGTAATTGTAAATCTATTAATTTATCTCTTTTATATTGTGACAAAAGGCTTGTTAATTCTTGGTCATGAAAGACGCACTAAGTTTTATTTACGACTTGTCTCAATTGGTCATTTATTCACTTTCTAAATAATGATTTATTAAAACGCTTTCATCCATATTGTTTGTTTGAAATAAAAACAAAGAAAGAAAAAAGATTCAGTAACGCACAATCACAAGTCGCATCTTTTTACGTATTGACAATTTGATCTTACTCTGGGCCTATTTTTTATTGTTTATACAAGAAAATCTTGTATATATATTTTAGTTTGATTCTCTCTTTGTGCTGTGTATGAACATCCAGTATTATTTAGTATATTGCTTCCTCTCTATATTCTTCTGCCAGGTCCTTTGATAAATTAGTTATTTTTGTGCCACTTGTTGTTTTTTGTGGTATTTGTTTTATGTTGTTTGTGCCAAGGACTATGAATTTTTTTGTTTGTGGAAGTTGACATTTTATTTGTTTATTATCTTTTGGCCGTACATGGGGCTACGTTGTTGTTGCATGTGTTTGTGCTTCTCTTCAATCAACTGATTTTGAAGCCCATAAAAATGCATGATTTGCTGGTTATTGATGCAACTTTTCTGTCCTGGACCAGCTTTTAACCATGGGATGTGGTGAAGTCACTGGTTTTGCAAGATTTTCTTATTTGGTTTGTCTGCTTTACTATTTTAATGTTTTCATCTTCATTGTTATTTCTAACTGCATCTAATATCTCCTGATCTAAAAAGTGCTTTACTATAGGGACATCATAAACCCAGAACATTCTGCAACGTTTTCGTCTTGTAATTCTATGTCCCCTAGTTATGGATTTGTTATGTTTTTGGCATATTACAGCAGTTAATTCATACTGTCAGGTTCATTTCCCCCATCATTATCATCAGCCACATGGCTATAAAACAAGGTCGGCTACAATTTGTGCCATGCCTTGTGCACGGTGGACACAGGAATGCTTTCCCATGTACGAGCTAGTACCCCATGTCACATTCTTTATTTTGACAAACTTTTGCTACCGTTCAGATCATATAAAAATTCTCATGAACTCTATGTGAAAATGCCATTTCAGGGACCACAATATTCCCCGATCCGGCAGTTGGATAAGTGCAGTTAGGGGGCAGATAAATGAACAAAACATTATCTCTGTCAAGTGTTTTTGCTGTGGGATGCACAGAACAGTTATATAACACAAGGACAATCTTGCAGTGCAGGTCTAAGCCTATCTTGTTACAGTGTTGCTGGCTCTGGGGCTGTCAAACCACTCCGATAATTTGAGACATTATCCAGGCTGTTTTGGTAGCCCAGTATATAACAGGTAGCACTTTGAACTCTTCCAGTGCTCTTGGATGCAAATTTTCCTCTATTACAAGTACCTTTACCTTGGGTGTACAGGTGGCATTTAAACAACAAGCATGGTCAATCCCTTTTTCAAATCTTTCATCCCTGTTCAGTAACCACCAACATGCATTTTCACTGTTACGAAGATTAGGCCTAACTTTCATGTACGTTTTGAAATGAGTCCTATCACTAAACTATGGGAACAAACAGTTGAAAATCCGTGATATTAAAGATGGCGGACATCTTGTATGAGCTAGTGTGTGCCGCTGAATTGCATGGTCTCAATTGGATAAAATGTGAATAAAAGTCATAATAATTGATAATTTTTTGGTCCTCCGGGCCAGATCGAGATGTTGGTAACCAGGCGTGTAATTACTTCTTGTGAAAGCAGAATTACAGCAAACTGCAACTCATCATTTTAGATTACGTGGGCAAAATTAATGAAGTTTGTGATATTCTAAATTAAGTTAACAGTGACCCCGTGAAGCTAGAAGAGTTTGCAATAGCATTTTAGGAAGCGACAGAGAAAAAGGATGATTTCTTAGTGAACCACTTTTATTTGTGTGCAGCCTCGTCAATAGCCAAAATATGAGCAGTTCAGGAGTTGAAGGAAGCTTTTGTAAATTTTTAAAAGCTTTTTAGGCAGCTTTGGATAGCACATAATAATTGCATGGTCAGAGCATCTTGATTAGTTTCATGCGAGACGTGTTTGTGCATTTTTACCGCAGTTGCAGATGCCTACTTTCTCAGGCAATAGGTCTTAGTGGGCTTTCTTTGTGGATATTTTTAAAACCATTGTGCATAAAGACCTCTCAGTGATGTGCAGAAGCTCCACTACCTCAATGGTTGTATAAAGAACGAGCCAGGAGTACTAATAAGTAAACTGCCACTTGCAAATGAAAATTCTGACACAATTTGGTAATTGGAAAAAAATGCAAAACTTGAGGGTTACTGCTACCATTCACGTTCAGAAAATTCTTCTTTTACCAGCTGTGGATGGCAACTCCACAGAATCATTATCACGCTTTGTCAGTACAATGCAGAAAATTTCAACGTGTAGCTAGTTAGCTCATGACTAAGGTCTTTGCAAATCAAACCCACAAGACCACACCCTCCATTGTGAAACCTAGTGGACAGTTAACATGTGGTCAAAGCACAACACTAATTGCAGTTGAAGGTGTTGCGAGCTGTACATTATGCAAAGAAAATCATTTTCGGCATAAATGTGAACAGTATCTGTCAAAACCAGTTGACAGAATTGAGTTTGTTAAAGACCAGTCTGTGTTATTATTGCCTGAAACCCCACCATAGTGCCCAGAGATGTCAAAACTCCTCTTGAGCCTGGCAAAGGATACTGGCCAACACCAAAAGTCTCCAGACACTCACAATAGTGCTTTACGCCTAATTGCTGCACACAATTCTGTCAGAAATGGGTTGTGATTTACCATCCAGAAGGGCTCTTAAAACCTGAAACTGTCCATTGTGATCTCGTACATGATCAAGTGCAGTTGAGAATAAAACACTGGTTTGCTGACTGTCTCTTACTGGATAAGTGCAATACTTGCACTTTATTAACAGAGGCATCATGAGATGAGGCATGTACATTTTCCATTGAACCTGTGGATTCAGAGCACATTCGTTTCAACATAAAAGCTACCATTTTAACTAAAATAACTCATCCTAGGTCATGTTCGAAAATTGCAGCAAGTTCAATAAAAAATCTTTGACACAGTTGGCAGATCCATCTTTGATATGCCTGGGTAGGTTAACATGCTCCTGTCAGTGGACATTATTAGCGAAGTAATAACTTGAGCTAAAATATCAGGCAAGCCAAATGTGACAACTTGTTAATGCAACAGTGTCACTTTTGATAAGAAAAACTAATCTAGATGAACAACTGCAAAGTTTTGGGAGTGTGAGGAACTTCCATCAGCTAGCAGGATGGCAGATGACAGGATGTGTGAAGAGCACTTTCTTACAACACATGCATGCACCACCAATGGAAGATGCATGTTTCGGCTTCCTTTCAGGCAAGAGAAACAGAACATAGGTGATTCATTACAGCAAGCAGTGTTGAGATTAGAGCACCTTGGAAAAATCTCTGAAAATTGCCAGAGCTGGCTATGAAGTAAAGTGTGTTTTTTTTAATGGAATACAAGGATTTAGGCCTACATCACGTGCAGCTAGTATTCGACAGCTGTCTGGTCAGACATGTGTACTTAAACCAGATCCATTAAAAAACTGAAATTTCCAATCTGATCCCTCACCATGCAGTACTCAACGAGGCCAGTTCAACCACTAAAGTGCAAGTAGTCTTCCATGGATAGGCAACAACTTCAATTGGTGTTTCATTAAATGACTCGCTCTATACTGGCCCTAACCTTAAACGGGACATTGTGGATATAATTTTTAATTTTTGAACCATGCCTGTTTCCACCACAGACATTTGCAAAATATACTGCCAAATTCAGATCCATCCTGATGACCAGAAGTACTAGTGTATACTGTGGCACCACTCTACAAAAGAAAATATGAGCGTTTACTGTTTGAACACTGCAACCTATGAACTTGCATCTTTGCCCTAGCAGGCTTTGAGGACTTTACAACAGTTGGCTCTTGCTGAAGATCATCAATTTCCTCGAGCATTACAAACATTGTTACGAGATATCTTTGTTGATGATGGCAACTGGGGCCAACTCTGTAGAAGAGGCTTTATAACGGAAGTCAGAGCTTGTGTCTTTGTAAGCAAAAGGAGATTTTAAGAAGAGGAAGCAGTCCTGCAACAATTCCACTGTTTTAGAAGATATGCCAGTTGAGCCACGTGAGGTTCTCAGAAGGTTCGACCAAGACACAAGCCCAAAAATTAAAGCCCTAGGTGTTCACTGATGTCCCATAACTGACAAGTTCGCTAATATCAATGTTCCCCAACTATATATTACCAAACAAGGTATTTTAACCATTGCAAGGCCCTTTGACCCTTGTGGTTGGGTGTCACAAGTTAGTTTGGGTGAAAATTTTGCTGCAGACTTTGTGGATGCTGGGTTTAGAGTGGAATCAGCCATTTCCAGAGGAAATTACAGATTAGTGGATACATTTCAAAACCTTGTTAACTTCCCTTGATGAGGTGCAGATTCCAAAATGTGTTAATTTAAATGATGGGTGCTGTCTTTAGTTTCATGGTTTCTGTAATGCCTTTGAAAAGGCATATGCTGCAGCGATATATCCAGGACTTTCTGATGTTTATGGTGCTGTTTCAACTCATATGGTAACAGCCAAATTACAAGTTGATCCCTTGAAAACCTTATCTGTTCCTAGGTTGAAATTACCAGGTACTATGCTGCTAACACAGTTGTTGACAATATGTAAATAACCTGCAAGACCAAATCATACAACTTTACTGTGCACATGTAATCAGACTCAACTGTACTGTCAAGGCTAAAATCACACAAGTTCAAAGTATTTGTGGCAAATAGTGATTCAATCCATTACACCACCAAGTGTATGGCACTATGATCCTTCCATCAGTAACCCAGCAGACTTAGCATCTTGAGGGGTGTTTCCAGACCTCCTAGTTGAGTATTCTTGGTTTCGTGGTCCTGACTGGCTGGCAGACTTGGACACCAACTGGCCTGTGAACAAGTTTGAGATGCCTGATGTAAAGGAGCTTCCTGAATGCAAGGCAGTTCAAGAGAATAGGGATGAATTGGTGAAACTGTTAGAATCATCTTTCTCAAAGCTCAAGCAAGGAACTGGATGGGTGCTCAGAACCAATAATCCATTCACAAGGTAACTTCACTGTAATTGTAAAGTTTTGAGCTATGAGGAAATACAGTCAGCGGTTGTGTTCTGGATCAAGGTTGTATAAATTCACTACTTCTCAGAGGACCTTAAACTTCTCAAGCACAATGAATGTTCTGCTAGCCTGTGGAGCTTGCATCTGTTCCTCGATCCCCATGGAGTTATCAGGGTGGATGGCTAACTGCAAAATTTAGCATTGCCTGAATAAACTAAACATTCATTGTTACTTCCTGCAAAAGGTCATCTTTCAGTACTTATTTTCAAATACTACCATGTCGCCTACCTTCATGCTGGTCCTGAATCTACCAATTTCCACATCCGGATAAAGTTTTGGATAAGTGAAAGACTTCTGATTCGGCAGTACACATACATTGTTATATTCAGTGTTTTAAGTTTATAGCCAAGCCACCTGCACCACTCATGGGAAATTTGTCTGCAGTTAGGTTTTCAAAAGTTCTGCCATTTCTGAATATTGGTGTGGACTTTGCAGGCCCTTCTTCGAAGTCTACCAAAGCACACAAGGTCTGGTCAACAAGAGCTACTTGTGTCTTTTTGTGTGCATGTCTAGCAACGCAGTACATTTCGAGCTTATGTCATCATTGTGTAGATATACCTTCCTAGCTGCTTTGCGTAGGTTTGTCACCATACAATATTTTCTCTAACCAAGGCACAAACTTCATTGGTGCTAACAGACACCTCAGGGAAGTGCACCAAACACATTTCTGACATATCTTGTATGGCATTTCAAACCACCACCTGACCCTCAGTTTGGTGGTCTGTGGGAGGCAGCAGTAGAGTATCAAACTGCACATGAAGCATGTTGTTTGAGAGCAAATACTCATTTTTGAAGAACTAGTCACACTTTTTGCCGAGATCTCTGCAGTTCTAAACTCAAGACCAATGTGCCTTCTCTCTAATGACCTTTCAGAGTTATTGTACATGAATTTTGTTGAGCTACTATGCTAGCATAGTAGCTTGACAACATTCATGTACAATCCCATTCACACAAAAATTTAAGCACCACACAGAAATTTCAGAATTCAAAAACATCAGTCTACTAAAACTATATAAAATGATAAGACTTTTATTTGAGCTTAAGTATGTTTTTAATTCATGGTGCCAGATTCACTACATATTTTAATTTCAAAATAATATTTCTTGAAAAAGTTTTATAAAAACATTAAACTTCTACAAAAATGACACTAGCCAAATCAAAAATTTAAATAGTACATCCTTTGCTGTCAAAACATGTCCTCTTTTCATAGTTAATGTAAAACAGATTTGGTGACTGCAACAATTTAAAATAATTTCTGGATGAAATATATGAAGATGATAATGTTTATGTATGAGAACCTAATTCCTTTGAATGTTACATATTTGAAATACACAGGCAGATTCAGGTAACAAAAAAGTAGCATTACATTTTTATATAAAACAATTACAGAGTGAAAAAAGAAACACTTATACCGATGGAAACCAACATATTTAATAATAATTATTGCAGTGAAACGTTCCGTATATTGAAGCTGCTCAATTTTTGCAATTACAAAATATTTCTAAGTGAAACATTAATTAGCAGTATTTTGATAACTATTTTAGCTTTGAAACTAAAAATGCAAACCAATAAATCTGGTCATAAACTTTTATGATATAAATTTAATTGAAGTTATTATTTCACTTACAAACACTATAAACAAGAAATTGCCCAAGGCAAGCTAGGTTAGGACTGAATTTGAAGTGCAATCTAAGTTGACGTGTGACGGGTACAGAGGGTAGGAATTGCGCTGTATTCACACCCTGAGAGGAAATATCCTCGGGGGATGTCCCGATATAAAAGGATAGGCGGGGAAGAACCAAAGCGAGAGAAAAAAAGGGAAAGTCCCGAAAATTAGCTGATATAAGCCCTCTACGAAGGAAACCGGGTAACCCCCACCAAGAATTACTGCCGACACAGCTCCCAGGAACCCCCGAGACGCTTGCCGCACCCTTCCCTCCATCCTAGTTTGAGCGAGCGAGCCGCTGATGAGACACAAAATCCTATACAAAAAACGTGTGAGGTACACAGGGATTTGAATATATCAGGAAGCAGGTTAAATTCGGGAGCAGCCAAGGTTCGTGATCATCCAGTCAGTTGTCGTGAGTGTCGTGATCAGTCGTGGATAAGGAGTTGTTCGGCAGCCGCGATGCGAGAGAGAAGGCAGTTAGGCGAGAGGCAGTCGTATCACCGGGCCGGAGTTCGGATCCGGCTCAGGCAGTAATGTACAAACAGTTGTTCGCAGTCAGTTGTTCAACAGAGACGGGAGTTGTTCAGCGGTACAGCCGCAAGACAAGATAGATGCAGCCGAAACGGGAGAAGCTGAATCAGACACGGGAGTAATCAGTCGTGTGACGAGAGCAGTGCCGAGAATATGAGTAAGCTCCCGGAAACGAGTGGTAGCGCCAGTCTGAGTGGCCCCATTCCCCAAGAAGGCGTAGTCATGCGCTGTATGGCGACGAGGCGAGCAGTCAGTGAGTCAATAGTAACGTCACCGAGGAGATAACCCAGGAACCGCTGAAACTTCATGTGTGAATTCCCGAGACAAACCCAGTAAAAGTACCTAGAACTTATCAGTTCATTTCCGAAAATGTAGTTGCAGTTTCCGCGGTGAGGAATGAAGACAGAAACGCAGGTCGGAAGCAGGACGACGAGAAGGACGCACTCTCCAACCAGGAACGCCAGCCGGGGTCGCAGGGAAAGTACAAGACACGGGAAACCAATCCCGGATTTCAGAGAGAGAGAGACCATCAAAGCCACAGGAAAAAGCCAACTTAGTACAGCACGCCAACGAGAGCCAGTCCGAGGGCCGGAACCACGGCCACCCAACTCGCCAAAAGCCGTAGTCGCAGATAAATAGAGAAACGTCTCCCTTCAACAACTGGAAAATTGGAATTACCATCTGGTTTAGCATTTGAATGTCGCAACTGAAGTTGGGTTTGGTCTTTACAATCAGACTGGCTACATTCTGATGTGCGGCAGAGCTCCTCCGTACATTTTTCGGCTACTTTTTGACGTTTACTCAGAGATTTTTGTCGCAATAACTTTCTTTTCTGTGCTTTTATAATTAGGCTTGTTGTGACAAAATCTATGCTCCCTATCAACATTTTTCTAGTCGTTCATTGGTCAACTATGAAGCTTTGTTCTCTTACACATATTTTTTTTTGCTTAGTGCATGCAGGCACATTTAGAAATATCCCGACATTTGCAAGTCGAAATATCAAACAAAGTTTTACTTCCAAAACGAAACTCTTCCAACTTGTCTTGCGGTATTTTTGGGTGAGACTTGAGATTGTTTTTGCACTTTAAATGATATGCCTTTAGCATTGCTTTCACTCGTTTTTGTTCTACTGTAGGAATAGAAGCTTTAGTCCACATTTCTGTAAGTTTTGCAAGTACAATAGTCTCTATTTCTTTATAAGTGGGTTCTTTTTTAGATTCCCTCTCATGCTTTATCTTGTGTCGGGTCCACTCTTAACACTTCATGATTTCTTCATACATTGGTAACACATTGTCTTTTAAATCACACATATCACCAAACAACGCACATTTCCAATTGATACGAGTACGATTCATGGTTAAAATGCACGAGAAAAAACAAAACAAACAACCACACTCTCGTTAGCGACGGGCGACACTGGTTGTTATTGTCTCAAATTGAGTGTCATTTGTCCCGTCTAATGCCCCCTCCCACTCCTCTCCAGAACCTTCCTGCTTAGTATAAGTAAAACAAAGTATATTTTTCATTCAATTCGATGTTAATCACTTGTATAAAGTATTTCTATATTATTATTTTTTTATTGAGAAAAAACCCTGAAAAACAATTTTTTTTAAATCTTTAATCACAATCCAGAGGCAATAAAACTCAATAAAACGTAATAAAATATTACATATGGATTACAAACACCATTCAGCACCTTTCAATCGCTGTGCCCTTTACAATGTCGAGAAATAAAAAAAATGGCCCACCCTACTGTATAACTCAGGTGGCCTAGTAGCGACAAGTTATTGGTATTCAATAAGCACATCACTAACACAAATTATACTTTAGTTATAACTGCACAGTAATTCTATGTCAAAAAAATTTACAATCCCAAACAATGATAAACACACACCTAATCACAGTGTGTAGCTATGTTCTTTTGTTCACTTCTGAAATTCGCAAATATTGAAGTTTTGGAATGTCTTGAAGTGATGTTAGTTGTAAAAACTGGAACAAAACTAATTTCATCTTTTAAAACATCTTGGTTTAATTGAAAATATTTGGTTTTATGAAAACAGGTGAAGAACGATGCAAAAAATTTCTGCAGCACTAAGATAACCACACAAACGGCTCCAAATGTTTAGCCAAACCATTGTGCTTGTCATAACCGTACCGATGCACTTGGGATAGCTGTAACAGGTACACAAACAAAAATAAAACTACTCTCATTTTTGTTTCAATATCAACAAACTTGCACTTGTAATACCTCAGTATTTATTCTGTGCCCTAATAGTGGTGTAAACAATGCATATTTTCCCAAACTTTAAGAGAGAAAATCATTGAGCAATCTTATTTCCACCAATGTCTCGTGTAGCCACATGAAGCTCTCTCTGTTATAAAATTAATCCCAGACACGTAAAAAATTTTTTGTACAATTCCCAGGTGCTAAAATTTCTGTAAAACTCTCAGTTTTCCTGGTTGCTGGACACACTAATGCTCTCACCCCAAGAACATTTTTTGATTAGCATTCCTCTCGTTAGCCTACCAGAGGAAGATTTGCCACATCTGATTGAGAATTGTCTATCTGTGGCAGTTAATAACAAAACTAAAACAATCCATTTGGATACACTGGAGCTGCAAATATATCTACACATTAAATCAAACTTTAGTGGAATGTAGCAATCCCCATTTTGGTAAAGGACGCTAGTGCTGTTGAAGGACCCGAAATTACCACCCTTAATATGGAAACTTGCCAGAGTTGTTAAAATGCATCCCAGTGATGGTGTAATAAGAGTAAAGACTAAAAACCCCTAATGGTGAATGAACTTTGTGAGACAAGTGTCCATGATTTGTCCTCTTGCCTATAAACTAACAGTTGACATAATTTAGAATGTGTGGTGAAACAATATGAAGCATAGTGTATCATATCTTAGTTGTAGATTGGTGAACATTCAAGCATCTCATTTTTGTTATGGTTGCTTTTGTGAGTACTTGGAAAACCTATCATTTTCCAGTGGGCTGTATGTTCAGTAACAAACAACATACATTTTAACTGTTAGGTTAGGCCTAAATTTCATGTGTTTTGAAATGAATCTTGTCGCTATGAACTATGGGAATAAACAGTTGAACACACAGATTCAAGATGGCAGAGACATGAATGCGCAAGAGTGAGCAGCTTAAACATGTGGTCTCAATTGGGTATGATATGAATCCAAGTTATAATCATTGCACAATTCCACTGAGGATTATACGCAGTGCATAGTGTGCTTTGAGGCAAGCATCACCAGTACAATGTAGTCTCATCTGCATTGTAAACTTGCTCTGCCATTAAGTTATTGTCCAACGCATACTCTGCAAACTCAAAAACAAACTTTTCGGCCACCTCTGTATTGGCCAAAAGCTTTTCTTCTATAAGTTTTAAGAAAAAAATTTAGTGACATTTTTAATTTAAGAAGCCATCTAAATGAAAAGTCACAATCATAAGACAGTTTTAGTTCAGCATGGAATATCTTTGCCTTTCAATTTACATTGGTCCAGAAATGCTAACACCTTCACTTCACTATACATAAAACCAGAGATGCGAGTGCATTAAAATAACCACTTTCACATTAAAAAAAACCCTATTTCTTTTTTTGCATCAATGTCTGAACAAAATTTACAAAGTTGTTTTTTCTGCTTCTTTATGTCGTACAATGTTGTAATGCCAACATCATAACATGAGTTCAATGTTTAACATAAGTGTCAGCATCTAGTTTTTTCAGTATCTCAACATTCTCTAATGGACAGAACTATTTTCCTTCATTTACTGCCACTTGTCTCATCACCACCACCAGAAGTTTACATTTTGTAGACATCAGCAGATGCTAGTTGCACACTGCACAATTAGCACATTATAGGCAATAATAAACCGATATCACCACAATCCCCACGAACCATCAGCATCATTGTTATCTGCGCATATGTCATGTAGACTGGGTGGGAACTGCATTGACCACTGGAATTTAATCTTCAGGCAGCAGTTTTTTTTACCACAACTCAGATTACATACAGATAACAGAATTACAGATACAGGATGCTCCACTGCATTATCATTTATAGCTGGAAACTAGAACTGACTGGCTAACACAACATATTGTCCTAAATAAACTGTTAACTTCATAAAACATTTAATTTTGTCGATTATCAATGTAACATGTCTCCCATTTAGCTGCCTTTTACACAAGAACCACTTCCCACATACAAAACATTTTACCAGCAGTTCTCTACTATAGCCTGAAACAAAGCAGACATCTCTTATCCTTACACTTTGCTACATCTATGGAAAGGTGATCTTGCATGCAAATTCATGGTCTGTGCACAACACCTCAACATAATAAGTGTTATGAGCCATGCCACCTCTAACATTACCAGAGCTGCGGTGTCTGTATATCAAACTTTTGACTCAGACTCCACAGTTTTTCTACAATCTGACTGACTCCAAATACAGCTCAGATTCCAAAAAATTAGGGTAGCAAAATTATTGAATAATTCATTCCCAGAACGAATAAAATAAATTATTTCATTTTGTAGAATAATAAAAACGTAAAATTTAAATTAAATTTTTACCCGAGAAAATGTTTTAAATTTCAATGGAAGTACATATGTAATTAAATATGTAATACAATAATGAATTCTTTATTTAATGTAATTGGAGTCTGAGTCACTATGATTTAAGAGACTTCCAACTCCACCCAAAATTGCTATAACTCCAACTATGCGACAGACTCCACAAACCTGAACCTTACCATACCAATTAACAGGGAAACAAACAATTACTACAGTGGTTATGATCGTTGCATAGTAAGTTACTTATGTGTTAAAGACTTGCAACAGCTGTGGCCACCATTAAGCACTGTAAAATACACTGTTATGTTTAATAACAGGGTCCTTGCATGACACAGTAGCAGTTTTAGGTTAGAGACCTGTAATTTCTATGACCACAACTGAGCATGTTAGGAAATGCATTGCCGTTTTGTTTTTCTTCTTTATTTTTTGGTGTCTTAGAACTTTTCAAGACTAAAAGTTGTTTGATGTCTTGTTTGTTTCTTGCATGAGTAGAAAACATATAACGTTTACAAAATCATTGAGAGATAAATATGGTCTTGCATTCCCAAGCTACATACATGGAACACCTAACAACCCCCCCCCCCCCCNTTAATATTCAAATAGCCATGAGACTACAATCCCAACTGCAAGACACTCGTTAAAACTGCATACTTTTGTTAGATGGATTGTGATTACCCTTTTCTTGGAATGGTAACACAGGGTGTTTCAGCCATATTTAAGTGTTGACTTATCACAAACTTAAGGGCCTAATTCCCCAACCCTCTTGAGATTTAAACTTTTGACAAAATTATTTTAATATGCAGCTGCCATCTGTGAACATTTGGCAGGTGATAACATTGCCCATCATCAATGTTACTAACAAACAAAAAGAGTACCAGCCATTGTTAATTTATAGATTTTTATGACACAATAATTTTAGGTGCATTAAAGTAACACAAATCAGGCTAACATTCACAAATTGGTTTCACATGTTACATAATTTTTGACATTTTACAAGTAACTACTTTTAATTCCCAATTTTATAGTCTTTACATGTATCACTTAACCTCATTAGGTATTTGGTCGTATGGTTTTCTACCCCATTTTCCATATAAAATCATTTGACAAAGTTTGTACCTGGAGTTCAGAATAACTCTGTACATAACATGTAAGATAAGCTACTTTATACCACAACGGATCCCACTGATATATGTTTGAAAACTATACCTTACCTGAGATCTGTTTGTCTGGCAAAGGAGGTATTGGTATTAAGCTGAACTTCTCTTCAAGTCTTTCATGCAACCAATCAAAATGCTTATACCGCCTGGATACTTGGATATTGTTGAACTACAGAAAACAGAATAAAATCATTAGAATGAAAATTCAAGTCAAACAACAATTCTTAAATAATGCTGCTGTTAAAGCACATTACCGAAGGTGTAATCTGGTATGCTATAAAGCTCTTCAGTCCTTTAAGTTTAGTTTCCTTCTTTGGTGAAGCTACTATACAAGAATATGGTTCTGCGATAGGGTTCCATATAATGCCATTCTCACATTCCTAAAAAAAAAAAGAAGAAAAAATTCATTTTATATTGAATTAAAACATTGGAAAAGCATCTGTCAGTTAAACACACATGGCACATAACAATGCTTTTACGTACATGTGTATCTACGCAGGTGTGTGATTTTGAAAGCTAGCAGAGACAAACATAATAAAAAACAAATTTACAACTGTGCCATGCACAGAAAGTAAGGTGGCATAAGGACTGGTCATCCCAGATTTTAATATGATAAACCAGAGTTTATACCTAAAGCTAACATTAATTTTATGATTATTTGTGGTATTATTGCATGTACACAAAACCATAAATAAATAAAAAATTTGTGACAAATGAATGTGGTACACTTAAGATTAATGAATGTGGTACACTTAAGATTAATGAATGTGGTACACTTACGATTACTGAATGTGGTACACTTACGATTACTGAATGTGGTACACTTAAGATGAATGAATGTGGTAGACAAAATGAATGAATGTGGTAGACATAAGATAAATTAACGTTTTTCTCAAACTATAAATTATTATCTGCAAATGAGGTTATCACTATCAAAAGGAGCAATATCAAATTTTTTCTAAATGAGATATTGACACCAAGGAACTGTACTACTAGTCCTCTACGAAACTGTGTTGTGTGGGTATTTCAAAAAGAACAAGATCCCATTGTTAGAGTGCATGGAAGTATAATAGTTTGAAACAGAATAATCTCCATATCTGTTGGAATAAAGTGAGACAATCTCTACAACTAACAATACACTACATATTTCCATTCCAGTCATGAGAGCGCTGCCACGTTGTTTCAATGTAGTTGTAAAGTGAGAGTGTCCTGCTGACGTGTGAGAAGTTGTCAGAGTATTAGTTATATTGAAGGTATTGTCAGTGCTTTTAACTGTGTTAAAGTGAATAAACGTGTTAAGGTGAACGAATGTATTATATTATCACAACAAGTACTAACATTCTTAGTGTTCTCTGTCTCCCACAAAAGCTAGGAAACGGACCCGGGATTCAAAGGAATGAAAATCAGTTGTTGCTAAAAAACAGACATAACTTCAATACTCAATCAGGAACTAATTATAGACATTCTGTTTGATAATGGATGTATATACTATGATGTTTATATAAAAAGTAAATAATTTTTAATTTGGATCCATAATGTCATACTGTTATCTATTTATTTGCATTTTATCCATTTATTCAACTTTCAGGGATGCTTTAACTTTACATAATAACTGTTAGAACTTTCCATACCATGTCACTTTGTACACTAGAACTAATTTCGTTCTTTTTTCCCCCAAACAGGAATGTCCCTAAGGAAATGCCTACACCACGCACGTGTAAAGAGACACACATAACAAAAGCATTCAGATGTGGCACTATCGATGAATGACATAAAGGTGTGTCATGAACAGTTTCACTGCAATAAAACATACAATGTTCAAAATGCTTTCATTTGAAAGTACAATGAAATTGTACCTGTGCAGAGGAGGCCACAAAATTAAAAACGTGCTCAAAAGTAATTCTAAACTAAATTTTATGTTGGCAGTTAACAAGGTTCCTGTATGTCAGCAAATATTCCTAAACATCCTTCATTTCTCCAGGAAGCGTGTTGATACTATTGCCAAAAAAATGTGAACAAACAAGTAACCCTCCTGTTGAAAATCGCGGGGGTGATCGGAAGACACTAAAATTCTGACCAAAAAAGGAAATCATTGTGAAGTTTAAATTTCCTTAGCATGTGTTGAATCCCACTATTGCCATAACAAGGCAAGGCAGAGAATGTACTTGCCTTCTGAATTAAGTGTACACAATCTGTTTGCCATGTATGATAAAATGGTTACTGATTCAGCATTAAAAACCACCATTTCTCATTTCCGCGTGGTTTTAAACACTTGTTTTAGTATTGGATTCAAGACCCCTAGTAAGGACTGTTGTTCCCTCTGCATACAACAAGAGAAAGAACCCACAAAACTTTTCCACAAACTAAAAGCGTAGGCATTTTACACTCTACTGAGAGAAGCTGGTGAGATGCTTGCATTATCCTTTGACATGCAGAAAAATCAGACCCTACCCCAAGTCACAAATCAAGAGGCTGAAACTGAATATGAAGGTGGCGAGAATCTGCAAGATGATTTTTTGTGTGAAAAGTTGATGATGAATCAATATTGATGGTTTAATTCATTTTTGAGTTTCGTACAGTGTTCATTATCTCTGGCACTGTAATTCTAATAAATTATTTTTGTTTGTAGTCTGAAAAAAGTACATTTCAATGTTGCTTAATTGTGAAAATTTTGTCTAAGTAAGTCCAAAATTACAGGGAACTTTATTACAACAGAAAAGTGTTGTTTTTTTGTGTAGAAAGTTCTTTTTGTTTGGTTGTACTGACTTTCTGAAGGATAACATTTCTTTGTTAATTACAGAGTAGTACTATTGTTTTAATGTCATTGTACCCTGTAATGAATTCTTGGTAATCTGAAAGTATGCAAATCTCTAAAATAATGTGTTTCATGTTGCCATGTCTTTTGTTTTGTGCAGTCTAGATAATATTTTCAGTCGCTTTTGTAACAATATAAAATATGCGTACCTTTCAGTGCCGTTCTTGACATGTTTTAGTGTAAAGAATATAACTAATCTTATAATGGTATTAATACTAAATTAAATGAGTGTAGGTAACAAACTTCTATATTCTATTAACAGAAAGAGCAATCTCCATGCATGTTGGTATTCAATAGAGTAATATCCACGTTAATCTTACAGTATGTATCAAAAGAGACAATCTCCAAAATAAATGTTAAAATATCTAATAAATGTTAAAATATCTAATAAACTAGTAATCATATGTTCGGTTACTTGCATACATATAATTTGTTGTATTTGTATGACAAAAACCATTCCAATAGTTTGGGTAGAAAAGCATTAGATAAAAAACACTCCTACTGTACACTTTAGGACAGTGGAGATAGCTCCTTTTGATACCAATAGCCTCAAATACAGTGTCAGGGTGGCCACTGAACACTGCATAAAAACCCCGAACCTCTTTACACTTATGAACTGCTGTGAACAATGCGACACAATAGGGCATAATAATAATAATACAAAAAATTAAGTACTGCACTCACCATATATAATTATTTTACTGCTTGACCTGCAGATACGAGTTTCAAATAAACACTTCAAGCTTACACTTACTTAAACAATTCACTGTACTTATACTTTTTTTTCCAATGTCAATTATGAACAGAACGAAACAAAAATAACTAAAACACCCTTGCTGAATAGAACATTTACTCAAGTTTTAGGGAAGCTTTGATAATGTGCTTGCTATCTTGGCAAGTGTTATGAACCATTATCTTCCCCACTTCCATATTCGAATACCTTATGTACACTTACAGTTATGCCCCTTAGTGTGCACAAATGAATAAAAATGATTTGCTGAACAAGTTCGGTTTAATAATTTGTCTTGCCCTCAGTAACAAATATTTATAGAATCCAAATTCAGAGAAAATTACAAGGTTACTAACAAAAACAGGGAAAAATCACAATTTTTGAAGCATTAAATCTCAACTGGTATGCAGTCAATATTCTGTTGCAATGAATCACTATATCCTTCAATCTATACACCTGTTTCTTTAACTTTTACAAGCTAAAAAAGTATTTATAATTTTCATCATTATTTATAAAACAAATAATAACTTCAATCTCAAACATGATACAAAAAATCATGTACGTCAAGGCAAACAGTGTTTAAAAAGAAAAACAAAATATAAGCACATTTTACGTTGAAATTACGAACAATTACAGCTGTACCCATACTACTTTTAAAAATAAGTTCACATCAAGTTTTTCTTTACAGGTTTCAACTGGTTTTAAAAAATGCATCAACTTACGATTTCTTACGTAATGCTTCCGTAGACAATGTTCTCACTATATATCTCTCAATCTATGTATATTTCTATATATATTTACACCTACATCTACCTACCTACCTACCTACCTACCTACCTACATCTACCTACCTACCTACATCTACCTACCTACCTACATCTACCTACCTACCTACATCTACCTACCTACCTACCTACATCTACCTACCTCTACCTACCTAACTCTACAGGTTGATTCTAAAATAATGGGACAAACATTGAGGGGCGGTAGAGCTCACTAAAACAAACAATTATTGTATAAGAATCTATGGGCAGAAGTGCCGCGTTGAGGCACAAACACAAAAACATAACACATTAACGGAAACATAAAATTTTCATTAGCATCATACTTAAGGAGTGATTCCATACAGAAAATGTTAAAACAGTTGCTGGAAATGCATCCACCAACAGTCACGCATGCTTGGCGACCTCTACATATGACGTGGTTGGCTGACAATGGTAGCGTGCGTGAAATACCCGGCGTATTTGAATCTGTTCGTCAATCACGCCGATGCTATCAAGCTTGCATTACTGTCGGTGGTAGCAATTTTGAGCAATTATTATAAACATTGCTGTAAAAAGGAATTTAGCGACGACGTTGTAAATAAACAATGTGTTGCATTTCATGTATTATTTGTGTGTTTGTGCCGCAACGCGTCACTTCCGCCCATATATTCCTATACAATAATTGTTTGTTTTCATGAGCTCTACCACCCCTCAATTTTGCCCCATGATTTTAGAATCAGCCTGTATACCTATATCTACCTTTCTATATCTACCTATCTATATCTATATCTACCTATCTCTATAATTTCCTACCTCTCTCTATACCTATCTATCTCTCTCTATACACATCTCTTTCTCTTTCTCTCTCTCTCTCTCTCTCTCTCTAAATATATAAAATATATATGTATTATATATATAAATACACATATGTACACGCACATATATTAACACACAGGTTGTTGCAAAATTGCATGCCAATATTTCGGGGAAACGTTCCACACATCTGGAGGAAGAACAAAAATATGAACATTGATCCATACAACGCTTCGTTTCTTTACTCTATCTCATAATATATAATGTACAGTGTATAGCCTGCTGGCTGGATCACATTATTGTAGAATGCCATCGCATGCACTAGCATGATGAGTGTCCGAACCACCCCAAGCGGCCATGTGACTGTAAACCAAAGCCAGGAGATGACGGGACAGGGTAGAGCAGCAGGACGTCGCCTACCCCAAGGTAATCAGCCGTGATTCTGAACAGACTCCACAACAAATCCTCATTTCTCAAATTTGCAGCAACAAAAACTAAGTCATCCACATTCCAGTATTCTTAAATAGTCAACAGTGCCACCCTTTAATTGATACCGCAGTTTCTCATAATTTTGTCCATGTGAACTTAGTAGATGTGAGCCAAATAAACCAGCTAACAAACTGTTCAGCTAACAACCAAACCCACACTTCCAGGCCATGCCTTTTGGCCTGAAAACTACACCAGCAACTTTCCAGTCAATGATGGTGCAAATTCTCTATGGCTACATAGGTGAGTTTATGATGTTTCAATTTATCCAAGTCATGGGAAGATCACGTGCGGCATTTGTTACTCGTACTCTAACGCCTTGCGATTAACAGTCTTAACTTGTGGTAACAAAAAGTGTCACCTAGGGAAAGAATGCATTCAATTTCTGGGCCCCCTTGTGGACGAAAACTGTAATTGCACCACTCAAGAACAGTTGAGCTTAATTGAAGACTATCCACAACCTCCTACCCACAAACAGTTATGTATTTTTTGGTCTAGTGAACTTATGTGAATATATTCTAAATTTTGCAATAATCACTGCTCCACTTACTAACCTACTTTCATCGTCAAAGAAATTCAAATTGACAGAGAAACATTCTGAGAGTTTCGAGCAAACTAAAGCTATCTTCCGAAACTGTCCTGCACTTTCACAGCACGATCCAAGTCGTCACCAGTACTTAAAAACTGACGCGAGTGAGCGCAGGATCAGGGCTGTAATATTCCATCTTGGTGATGATAGCACCAAGCGCATTATTGACTACAGTAGTGCCAAGTTCAGCCCAATAGAACGCCGTTAACACGAACGAACGGGAGTGCCTAGCCGTAATTTTGCCAGTTAAACAGTATAGGCAGTTTGTGGAGTATCAGCACTTCACATTGCTCACAGGTAGCTGTTGTATAGTATGGCTTCACAACACCAAAGAAATTCACAGCAAGCTTATGCACTGGACCCTATTCCTAGTCATTTGACGTTGAAGAACAGCACATGCCGGGGTCAGAGAACTAGCTGGCCGACGTGCTTTCAAGGTCAATGGGTGAGACAGTAGTGCGCAACGAGGAGGAATGGGAAGCCACCCTATACCCCTCCCTGCCTTACCGCCCCGCTACAGATAACAACACAGTTACGTGCGCACAACTGACAGCTACTTCCCCAAACCCCTCTCTTACAGACGTTTAAGAGTGTGTACTACAAGCGCAACAGACATGTCCAGTAACACGCAAGTGGGTAGAGGAATGTGTGGTGAAAATTAATTAACGTGGTGAATGGTACATGACCACCTCGAGTCCTGCACTAATAATAATAGTAAGCACTATAACACATGTGCCGTGTGATGCCAGGAAAGTAGTGTTACGATTTGCGCACGACACTGAAGCCGCAGGTCATCATGGTACATTACAGACAACGCAATGCTCAGACACACCTTTACTGGCCAGGTATTTCAAGTGATACCCACCAGTATGTGCGTGCGCGTGTGTGTGTGTGTGTGTGTGTGTGTGTGTGTGTGTGTGTGTGTGCATGCAGTGCAACTATCTTAAAAGCTGGTGTACTGATTCTACACAAAAACAAGAGCCATGATTGCCAAAGGAAACCATTTGAAACCATTGTCCTAGACCTATTGGGACCGTACCTGCGCACGCCCACAGGGAAAAGATTTGCGCTTGTAACTGACCTGTTTTCCAGATGGGTGGAAGCATACCCAATATTGAGTACGCACACGAAATGCATTGCAAAGCAGCTGGAAACTGAATTTTTTTCAAGCTGGGGATATCCCCATGTAGTACTGTCATAACTGTGCGTAATTTACAGGATGCAAGTGGCACAAGTGCGGTACAAGATATGGGGTGTATTGCACAACACCACTAACATCTGCCATAACTCAACTGTGATTCCACATGTGTGGTAACAATGCATTACGGGCCACACACCTGCCAGCAGCATTGTTTACATTGCGCACTTGCACCAATCTTGCCACCGGAAAAACTCCAGCTGAACAACTCAAAGGTCGCCAGCTCCCACTTCCAGAGGAATTAGTGCACACACCCCAAGGTAAGCCTAGTGACCAAAAGAGCAGCGGAGCCATCCAGCACCACAGGAGATGTGCCTTACAGCAGGCACGTGACCAACAAGATAAGTATATCGTGCAGTGGTTGCCTGCCACCACATACCAACCTGCCGCACTACAGCCAGGCCAACTGGTCGTTTTACGCTCTCACAAGCTGTCTGCGGTTGACCAAAATTTTTGCGCTGGCTTTGCCCCTAAGTAGTGCATGGCGCACACCATCATTAGTCTCCTCAGCAAACCATTCTAATTGGTCAGTGAGGGGAGACGGCACCGAGTATCGGTCAATAGGGACAACTTACGCAATGCCCAGTGCCGGTGCGCAGACACCACCTCCATATGCACGCGACTCAATACGCAGTGCTGCCAGAGTTCACATTCGACGGCAGCCTTCGGAACCTGCTTCAGACTGTGACGCCCCACAAACAGCAGGCCACCAATGGACAGCCCAGTAACCAGCTGTGCCAGCTCCAGAAACACATTGGATTGTGATGCCTTGCCCCATGTCTGCCTGCATAACGATATGATCTCTGACAATAACGCTGCCCACAGCCACCAGGAGTGCCTGCTGGGGGTCAGAATTCTGCCGGCCTCACTCCACATCCGGCGGCAGTTGTAGCAAGACAGATGGAGAAGGGCTCCACCCCCTCCACCACTCCAAGCGTCTCCGTTGTCCACCACATGCATCCTGCATGGCGTGCAGGCACCACCCGCTTCCCTCATCAGCCGTTCCTAGACTACCAACACCGGTGATGTGCACAAGAGTGCAACCCACCATCGTTACTCTCCAGGTACTACCGGAGTCAGGTGACCATTTCAATTTCATGCCCTCAAGAGAAATCTTTTGTGGGCATGACAATTCGGGTTGATCAACACCACCAAGAGAAGTTCCCAGTAAAAATACTTCCACGGAAATGAATGTGGTGAGGGGATCACAATAGTTACTGTGTTCCAGCAACCCTACATGTGCCCACCTCCACAGCTGTTTACATCCCAGTGCAAGTGTTTTGCATGCAATGTGAGTGTGCCAGGAGTTCAGCCAAAATCACTTGTGTGTGAATGAAACCACTTGGTATTCCCATTAATTGACTGTTACCAAATAGTTACCTTTTTTTACACTGAGCAAGCATGGCTGGCGACACCCCTCCTGGGGTGAGAGTGGATTCGCCCACTACATGCCAGCCACTGACATCCTTTAATCTTGCAAAACAATTTTGTAAATATGTAGATTCAGTGTAAAATGTATCTGCAATCTGTTTAATTATGGCACAGACTGGGAAAGACAGCACCAGCATAAACTCAAAACACGTGTCGCCCCGAGGCTGGGCCAATCCCTACTCCACATGCTCAAACCACGCCAGGGATGAGACCACTAAATTTTCATCGGCCTTGTGCCTCATTTCTGTTTCGGTCAGTAATGCACCTCACCCATTACATCTATATAAGTGCCTCCATGAATTTTAACATCGAGTAAATTCCATGCACTACACACTGTTTTAGTTCGCTATCGGTCACTTCACGGCCATGTCGTTACGGGTAATCTATCCATGACTTCACAGCAACCTTCCGACGACACAATAACCTTTTTGTTTCTAGCATGTGTTTCTAACAATCTCATGAAAAATGTACAGGTGTATGAGAGGGACCACACACTCATTCAGGTAGGCATAGCTGGATTATGACATTACTACGATGTCACCTTGTCGTGGGGTGATCTTGGGAGCAGCCACGTGGGCAAACGACCCACACCCTAGAAAGAGTCTCTGCTCTGGTACCCTTTAAAATTTCTCTCACCACTTCCAAAACCTAGCACCGTAAGTCTACCCAACCTTCTCCCTGCTCCTGAGACCATGACAGCCCATCAGAATCACCTCCTGGAGTTTATTGGTAATTTTTTTGTAACAAGTATATAAGAGTATGATGTATATAAGATTATGAGGTATATAAGAGTATGAGGTACAGGGGATGGACAAAATAATATGAACACCTGACATATAAACAATATTTATTTATTAGGTGTTGGGGCACCATTTGCTTTAAGAACAGCTGCAATTCTTTGCGGAATAGATTCGTAGAGTGTCTGAATAGTTTCCAACGGAATGTTTTCCCATCTTGTAGCAAAACATCCGCCAATTGCTTCAATGATGTTGGAGATGGAAATCTGCTCCTCACTCTGCTCTAAAACTCGCCATAACAGTTCAATTATGTTGAGGTCTGGCCAGGGAAGATGTTTGATGATATTCTGATGCTCCTCAAACCAAGACTGAACCTTTTTGGCTGTGTGTATGGGCGCATTATCATCTTGGAATATGGCAGTGTTTGGCAGCAATATGCTAGTTATAGTAAGAACTTCATAATTGACGATGTTA
This sequence comes from Clitarchus hookeri, assembly GCA_002778355.1. Classification (NCBI taxonomy): domain Eukaryota; kingdom Metazoa; phylum Arthropoda; class Insecta; order Phasmatodea; family Phasmatidae; genus Clitarchus; species Clitarchus hookeri. Next base: position 334,817 of record NQII01000217.1, on the reverse strand, counting down.
AGATATTCATTCGCAGTAATTCGGCCAGTGATGTGAATGAGAGAAAGAGCTGAATACCACGATATAGCCGCCCAAATCATAACAGAACCTCCCCCATGCTTGACTGTAGGAAGCAGGCAGTCCAGATCGTAGGCTTTTTTGGGGTTCTCCATACATAAACCCAGCCGTTTGTAGGAAACAATCTAAACGATGATTCATCGGATCATACCACATTCTTCCAATCATCAAGTGTCCAGGTTTTATGATTGTGGCACCACTTCTTTCGTAGCTTAGCATTGGCTTCCATTATAAAGCATTTTGCAATTGCAGCCCTTCCATGAATGTTAGCTTTGTGTAGCTGCCGCCGTACTGTTTTTGTCGAAACAGTATTACTCAAATGAGTGTTGAGTTCTGCTGTCACTTTTGCCGCGGTAGTTTTATGTTGTCTGGCCACAATTCTTTTTAATGTTCGTCAGTCTCGGTCAGTTAACTTTGGGTTTCGCCCAATATTCCTCTTTGCCGAAGATGTTTTACCATGTTTTGAGTATGCGGTCATTACCATGGATACTGTCGCTCGTGAAACGTTAAACAATTCAGCTGTTTTCATCACAGACGCTCCCGTTAACTGAGCACCAACAATTTGCCTTCTTTCGAAGTCTGAGAGATCATACATTTCACCAATCGCTTGTTTTAACCGTCGCAGAAAAAAGCTTATAATACACTGAAATATAACCTACAAGACTTGGCACGTAAACTGTGCAATACATACGCGTCACATTATTTACACGGAAGCAGTGTTGCCAACATGCATCAAAATGTACTTTTTGCATGGTGTTCATATTATTTTGTCCATTCCTGTATATAAGAGAATGAGGTATATAAGATAATGCTGTATATAAGAGAATGAGGTTATCCTGTACATACGGATTTTATAGAGCATAATTTTGTCTACCTGCGAGCCACATGACAGAAAAAATTTCTGGGGAGAACACAGGAGACATGTGTTTTGCAGACTGTTCATGCCTTTTAAGGCATTTTCCCCCCATTGGCTGTATGTCTATGATGCTGCTGCTGATGCATTTTGCAGAATAACTGCACGTGGGGTGAGTGAGTGAATGGGATTGTGGGGTGCTCGACAGCAGGGTCAAGAACACCCACAGGAATCTTAAGCCAAAAACATAGGAATAACCTCTACAGGAGGCAGATTAAAAACTTCTACAGGGGCCAAATTATGTGAATCGCTGAGAACTTCACGGCAGGCGGATGGCGGTGTGGTGGCGTGATGTGTGAATCGCTGAAAACAGCACGGCGGGCGAACAACGGTGAATGGGACTAGGGCACACTGAGGGGTGTGCAGTAGGAAAGCTTGAGCGCAATGGGGTGAGGTGGAGGCAATGTGAGAACACTGACGCAAGCCTGGCAACAGCGAAGTGTGAGTCCTAGGAGGACGTGACAGAGAGGTTAGTCTGTGTCAAGGAGTCCATGAGAGGAGTTTGGGAAGTTGGCGTGAGTTGGTCTGCATTGAAGTAGCTGCGGCTGGAGGAGCCTGAGGCAACTTCATCATGTAAGCAACCTAAGTTAAGTGTGGTTAGCCGTTGAATTAGGAATTTTAGGTTCGTAGGGGGGCTCAACATGGTTAGGTATCAACTTGTGAACTAAGTATAATCTAACAGTGTGATAAGTAATGTAGAGTAAAGGTACACCGCAGTAAAGTTGCGAGATCAGAAGTCCTAAGTTTTGTTCTAGAGTTTTGCAGTTTTTGTTGAGGCCTATATAACAGTAAGATGTAATTTATTGTTGAAGCCGATGTCCAGGCCGAGTTGATAATTGAAAGTATAAGACTTTTTCCCCGCATGGATAATTTAAGATATTTAAGCATCTAAGGCCAATGTAAGGGAGGAAGACTAAGCAAGTTTTAATTTGAGTAAATTCTTAGTTCTAATTTGCGAGGTCTCAGCAGAATATTCTGTTATTCAGTTCTGAAAGTTTTGTTTGTATTGAAGAAATCTGTATTCTTACTATTGAGTCTTGTATGTGTTCAAATTTCTAAAGCTTTGAAACAAGATGTGTTATTTATTATTTTAAAGGAAGTGATTGAGTAAATTGTCCTGAATGAGAGTTTTGTCCTTTTATTTAATTGGTATAGTAAACATATTTTCTCTTTAAATAATAGTGATTAATCTGAACAAAGTAATTATTTTGTTTAATAAGAAAACTTGTGAGTTAGGTGCCTGTCTGTTGTCCCGTATGTTCATGGGGTTGAATTTTCTAGGTCAAGCGATTGCAGTTTCTGAACCCAATGAAATGATTTGCTGTACAGAATTCTCATAGGTTTACGAGCTTCAGGAAGCTCACTAAAAGTTCCTGTGGTGGAAGCCCACAATAGGATAGATTCACCTCTTCCCCACGCTGAGAACCTACAGCTCTACCCCACTCCCTTTCTCCCCCTTCCATATTTCTTTTATCTCTTCCCCCCCTGCACAATATATGAAACGGTAAGTATTAGTTTCCACGACTAACCTTCAAGATAGGTAATTTAGGGTAAAATTAAATTCTGCGTTATGTAAATGTATGAAATTTCATTAATTAAATTGTCTTCAGCCAGATATTATGTTTTTAGTATTCTGTTAAGCTAGGTTCATATCAGTATCAGCATTTAAATTTTATAAGCAAGTGATTTTTTTGTAAGCAAAGCAGTACGCCTTAGTAACATATATGCTTTAAAAACTGTGCTACTGGATGAATTTTTACGAAACTTGCATTGAGTAACAAATATTACTGTCCAAGTATGCTGTAAAAATTTGAACCAATTCTGTTCAGACATGGAGTTACATGACAATTCTTTTCGTTATTTCTAATGTAATAGCAATGCCTGCAATTTGTTTGTGCAGAGTTTTGTATTAAAATATTGATTTGTTAGGTATTTATGCAATATGATTCTACTCATAAATTATGTTAAACATAATTCTTACATTATTTAATGATTATTTAAGGCACATTGTCTTCTCTATGAAGAAATACATACACAGTATTATCTAAAAGCATACCTTTCTTGTGAGCATTGCACATTTAATGGGCAAGCATTTAAACTATTCACAATTTTCAAAGGTGAAATTTCGAAATGTCAGAGGTCTGAGTTTTTTAAGAACAGGAAAAAGAATTATGTTAAACTCTTTTGCTATTCTGTTGACAATATAAACCCAACAAATTTTCTTACGACCTCAGGAGGGTTAATTTACACTCAACTCTTGATTCTATGACCCATCATGGTTCCCAAGAAAATGGTCATTTTGAGAGGGGTAGTTAATGGAAAATTGTTTTAAGGTTCCCTAAAAAGTGTCATTTCGACAGGTTCGTTATTCCAGGGGTCTTAGGATTGAGAGATGACTGTATATTTAAACAGAAAAATAAATCTTTAACAATAATTGATATTCACAAACCAATATTATTTACTGAAATTTACATGCATGTCTTTAGAGTACCAATTACAAATATTTATTATTTGTTGTTTATTAAACAGATAGGGTGTACATATGAGCTAGTTGATGTAAATACCTGCTGAAAGTCGCATGGCAGTGTTTATATTGATAGGTACGCGGAAAGATACACAACCAATGGGCTGAAAGTAGAAGCTTTTAAAAATGCTCACATTGCTGTAAACAGTTTTTATATAAAAATTCAAAGAATTCTGTTAACTGCTCCTATTTGTGTTTTACAATTAATAAATGAAACTAGAAAAATCACAAAGATATTTGATGAATCTTTGTTGTAGTCTACAAGAATGTGTTACCAGAAGCTATGTTAGCTGCTGAGCAACAGTACAGTAAGATTTCCTGCGCGCAGTCACACGCGAGACAGCCAAGTCACTTGGTTCCAACCACTCTGTTTCCATTCCAAGTACTCAAATAATACTGGAGCAGACTCAAAATGGTTCCAGTATACCAAAACAGTGTCCCATTCTGCAAAACACTACTCAACTAGCTACTCGCAAGCAACTGAAAACTCTAGCTAAAGGCCCCTGACAGAGAATATGCAAAAGGCTGAGCACTACCCTGGGTGAAAGGAGCAAGCAAGGAGCATGGCCCTGAGCAGGTTATAAAAACCAGTACTATGGGAGGAGAAAAACCTATAGTGAAGTTTAGACTGGCTCACCAGGCCAGTCAAATGAGTTAACTGTAATGCATGTAAGTTAATACAATTTTTTTTTAATTACAATAAAATAAAATCACTTAACTTTAAGTGTGTGCTAAACTGCTACCATAGCCAGTGTGACATGATCACAATAAACTGTTCGCCAGCCAAAAACACTCAAACTTACTTACATTGCCACAAAATATTTCCATGTGCGAGACTTTGGGTACAGTAACAGAAAATTGAGCCTGCAAAAATTGCAACTCAAATTTATCACCAGGTCTAAAACCTTCTTGAATATGTTTCTAAAGGAAAGCTGTGATCATAGGCAACAATAGAACCCAACATATGTATCAGTGCAGTATGCAATATGTTAATTACAATCATATACAGACATGTTAGATGTTAGTGCACTTAATTTGTTACTGTGGTGAGATAAATTGTTAATTTTTTTATTTATCCATGTTCAGACCAAAACTAAACAAGGTGCAAACAGCATTACCTCTTTAGATTTAGATAAACTGCATAATAATAATAATAAAAAAACTTTTGCTGCTTTATTTAAATTTTAATGTATTATCTATAATTTATGAAAGAAATTTTACCAACTTCAAAAATTAATTTGTCTGCAAAGGGCAGAGAAGTATAAATCCAATATAAGTATTTTGTTATATTGCCCATTTTGTAAAAGATCAGGAATACTATAAAACAAACATTTTTCTAAATTAACATTAATGCTTAAACTTACATAAAAGTTGGCATAATTAAGAGTTTTACTTACATATATATAAACTTTGTCAGCGTCTTTTACATTCGCTTTTAATGTTCCAAGAATGTAGCTTTCCCCACCCGACTTCACAAAGGCAGTGAATCTGTTGAAACTTTTCCTACCAATTGTACCTTTAGTGCCATCAAACCTGCCTGAAAACATTTGTTGAAAATAAAATTATACCAATAACAAGCACAGCATTCAAAATTGTGATATTTAGTAAATACTGTAGTGACAAATGCTTTTGTACTTACCTAAGATGCTAACATCGCCTGCACTTCCGCTTTTAGAAACATCTCTTTCCAGTGCATACATGGTGTTGTTCCCATGTACAGTTTGTGTGTTGCCTCCTTCCGAATCATCATCCCATTCATCATCCCAATAATCTCCAGTATCAGCAGACTGCAATCAGATATAAAATATATATCAATCACTGCAAAATAATCAAGAGCAAATAAAATTTAAGAATGTCATGTCATTATAAATTGAGTAAAAAGGATTTTTTTACTGCTGTACTGCCTTCCTTTATTAATCACAATCAACTTTCTGAACAAACCAAAATGGTAAAAAACTATATTCCTCACATCCATTTTTCACATAACCGAGCAGATATACACATAAAATATGCACACAGATATACATATGCATCAATCTTTAAGGAGTTACACACACAAGCATATATTAAATTATTTTCTAAATAAACCCTAACATTAAACATATTACACAAAAGTAAAACCACACTTGCCTACTACAGATCCCAGAATGAATAAAACTTTTCCAAGTTCCAAATTTTGAAATGACACAAATGAAAGGAGATATAACCTCATAACAGAATCCTCATATGCGAATCATACAAACAGTGAATTCAGCATGATGAATCAACTTTCATACATTGCTTATTGATTCAACAGATTAGAATCTCACAAACATTTAAATGGAATAGGAAATATCAGTGAACACACACACACACTGATGAAATTTTGTAAATGGTTATGAATTTATGGTTGCACGTTTCCAGGTGACCATGCCCTTACATACCTAAAAAATATCGAGCAATGTGTACCAAAGTGTAAAAAACTGAAAAGACATTAGTATACAGAATTGTAACTATGCAGTTTAACTCTTTTATAATGTTTAGGGGTAACATGAAGAAGAGGCATTATAAGCAGGAAAAAAGGAAAGATGAACATACAGGAGCGTAAACCAAGATATTGATGACTTTTAATGAAAACAATGTCTCACATTTGTGGCAAAAAATTACTTTTTATACTGTTGATTGGAAAACCCCTTATCTCACATTTTACAACACTCCAAATGAATAAAAGTGCTGTAGATATTAACATTCACATACACCCAACATTGTCCTTATAGTGTGAAATACAAGCTGCCCCATCAGTTTGTCTTAAAGAGTTTATCCATACTAATGCACAGTGTAAATTTTAATTTTGAAACATCTAGTGTATGGCTGGTTACTAAAAAATTTTAAACATGTCCCAATGATGATTTCAGCCACAAGGCTGGTCTGATACCCTAGGCAACATCATAGTGATTGATACCGCAGAATGCCTAAGGCAAACTAGCCAGGATGATATTTGCGGTGGTTTGCCATTGCTTTCCAAAGTATGAAAGTGAAAATTTGCTGTCCTGAACTCTGAAAGGAAATTTTCCACACCTGAAATATCCCCAACCCAGCCAGGAATCTAACCCGGTACCTTTGATCTAATATTTCTTTATCAAAAATTTAATGGCCATAATATATATGGTTCATAACATTTTAGACAGTTACTAAAGAAATAAAATTCATTCAAAACCACCTGTAATATTCTATTTATTACATGTGTCTAAATACTCCAAACTTTCCCCCAAAAGATATAAGTAAGTAAAAATACCAAACACAAAAAAAAATTCAATAAAAACAAAGTTTGATTATATTAATTTGGTTCCCAAAAAATTAAAATCCACTTACAGTACACTGTACCAAATTATTCACTATGCAAAATAAATATAACTTTACCTGCTGAGAAATTTGTTGTTGATAATTATGGTTATCCCACGCATCATTTTCTGTACCCCAATCCTGAGTTTTATTATCTGGTATTGAGAATGCATCAGGTAAAATGGGTGCTGGTACAGATGGTGGTTGGTTATCAATCTCCTGAAAGATAAAATGCATTTCTACCATCACACAGAGCACAGTGCAAAAGTAATAATGTGTAAAAGTAATAATGTGAAAACAAAAAGTTTTTTAAATTAAAAATAATGGTCACATTGACCGGCTTCCCACCACAGCATCTTGATTTGGGACAGCGAATTGCACCATCACTGAAATGTATCACCTCCACAATTTGTACAATAACCCATGCTGAAAATCATCTCTGGTTAAGAGAATTCTAACTACTCTTAAATAGACAGCCTGAATTCTTATAATCATAAATGTATGATATCCAGTCTGTATTTAAAGCAAAGTTGGAAAAGTTACATCTCCAGATGTTCTTAAAGTTTCATCAGAGAAGTATCATCTCCAGTTATGGAACAATCCTGACACTTTCCAACTAGGCAGTCACAATTCTAACATCAAAAATGTATCATCTCCAATCTGGGTTTAAGGTAACACTGCAAATGTTACATTTCTGGATTTTATGCCCTTAAAGCCAAACCACAGATGTAACATCTCCTGTGATGATATAACTCTGATTGCTCTCAACTAGAAGTACAGAAATGTATCATAGTATGGTTATGTACAGACACTGTAAATTTTAGTTTTACGGTGTTGACAATTTTCCAGTTGACTCAGTGTAGCAGCTGAAAACTACTGGCTGTTGGTTAATTGCTACGACAGAGTTTCCTTAATAAGCATAATAATCTTATATCTTGAGGTGCGAGTTAAAAAATTTACAAGAAATTATTTTAATGTTCTTTTTTTTAATTTATGCAACTTATTTTGTACAACAGTACATTAGTACGTCACACATTTTTAACATGCAAACCTAGATATGCAAAATGTAGGATTTTCTTCTATGCTTCACTCAATAAAAGGAAATTAGCTAGTGTATACATAAATAGTAAAGTTTGTTATTACTGAATCTCATTTGTAATAATATTGATATCATTACATATCTTAAAACATTTAATTTTATTTCTCTTAAATACTGATATTTGCAAAAAAACATTTATCACTATCAACAAACCGTGGAAGTATACAATAGGTTGCCACACAGTATCATCATAGCACAACATGTGTCCCATTTGCTATTAATGCAGTTTGCTTGCACAGATATGCCGCTAGGAGGCACACATGTTCCTCCATCATTCATAGCTGCAAGACATTGAATAATGTCTAAATAGCACTGAGCCAAACAGCTAAACTCAGTGAACATGCAGCATGCCATGATGGTATATTCAACAAGCCTTTTCCCAGCTGGACGAGTTTGAGAGAAGTAGCATCATCTGCCTCCAAGAAGCAGGTTCGACATTTCGACGCATTGCTTGCCACTTTAACCATTCTGCGTACACTGCGAGTGGGTTTTGGATGCTGTGGGAAAAGGAGGGTGCACACACCCTTGAGAAAGCTCAGGCAGACCACTAGCAAGGAGGATAGTTTCCTCATGTGACAGGCTGTAAGCACTCCACGAATGTCACTGCACACCATCCAGGGACCTATCACAGCAGCTAGGGATATACCTGTGTCCATTAGTACCATATGCAGGTGGCTAGCAGAGCGGGATGTCGTTGCGGCATCTACCAATACGACTCGAGCATCACCAAGCATGTGTGACCTCCTACCAGGAACGAGCAGAATGGAAGCTTGCGGATTGGCAAAGAGTGGTGTTCAGTGACTAATCACCGCCTACAGAAAGTGCAGACCCAATACCCAGCAGACTTTCCACTTCGTGCGAGTGTTTGAGAGTGGATTTTAACACAAATTAATGACTATTCACACTTTGGTGAGATCCTATTGCGGTGTGACGAGAGGAGCAATTTTCAATACCAAGAACACTTATGTGTTTCATGTGGGTTGCAATCATTCCACATATTGGGTTATAACATAAATTTGTGGTGAATGCTTGGACTGTACTTGTCTATACTTACCTAACTGAGATGTACATTTTCCCACTTCACCTGAATGGTAACATTTACATGCAATTTCTGGAAAACTTGCTATCAATCGCAATATATATGGTACTTATATGACTGCGCCCCCGCCCAATTCACAAATGCTGTGCAGGAGCACTTTAATGACACCTTCCCTGGATGATTGGTGAGACGAGGAGGTCACGTCAAATGTATTATCAAACACGTGGAGAGAGAAAGAGAGGATTCGACTGAGAATTCTTGCAGCATGCCTTGAAGTTCAACAAACACACAGTATTTTTGACACAGTGCATAAAACATGGTTGGCCACGTTAACTCATGCTTGCAAGTTGGACGTCACTTCTAACAGCTCCTGTAAAAGTGGGCCACGCTTCACTTCTGTTTGTTTATGCATTGTGATCAGCTCTTTGATGTTGCAGGCAGGGATTGGACTGTGTCATCTGCTGTCGTCCGCCTGCAGGCCTGCTCCACTCAAGACCGCATGTGATTGGACCAGGCTGCGCACCGAATACAAATGGTATGGGCATCATTTGATGCCT
>NQII01000217.1:298977-325219 GCA_002778355.1 Clitarchus hookeri | reverse complement strand
AAAGAAGAGAAGATTAAGTGCCTTCAAGCTGTCATCACAGCTGAACTATTGGTACTTTTGGACGTCAACCATCTCCTACTGTCAAATGGTTTTGATTCGGCAAAGCCAAAATTTAAAATAAGGACGAAATAGTCACACCTGACATCCACTCTCCTGTTTGAAAAATATTTTATTAGGGCGCCTGCCTTCCTGGCACATGAAATGCATTGTAGTGTCTGAAATGCACATTAAAAAATCTTACTCCATACTAGTTCGGAATTAAAATTTTGCATCATGCTGACTGCAAACATTTTGAAACCCACCCTTCCATATGACCAAAAATGGAATTTTATATCTGTTAGATGCTAAAATATACTATGTAGATATCTGTTAGACTTGTCTAGGGTCCACGCTGAAATTAATTTAAAACTTAACATGAATAAAAGAATAAAAATGCCAGTTCAGAGCTTTGCACATAGCAGTGATGGTGCACCTAATGCACCTGCTAGTGTTAGCTTTAAAGATGCCTCAAAAGCGGAAAGTAGCTCCGGGTAGGCAGTCATTGTAAGCAGTTACTGGCAGTACATTAGTGAACAAAACTGATGCTGCAGACATTTCATTCCATTCAAACATAACCTATAAAACAGAACCTCACTACTCGCAAATGATAGAACAGCGTCGCAAAGAACACAAACCTGCTTATGAAAACGAAAGAACATTACAACCGATGGGTATGCTATCATCCAAATTCTTGCGATATGAGAAATGACAGTAACATCATAACTTCCATGCTTCCAGTGTTACTCGATCCTGTTGTCAAGTTCAGATGCTGTGAACAGCTTGACATAACCATCAAGTACACGAGTCATGAGTGATTCGAAGGTAATAGGAGGGTTCTGCAAACTGAAAAGTATTGACAAGTGCTGACCATCCAGTGTTTTAAATGCAATTTTTGACCTATCCACTTGTCTAGGGGAGTCCAGATGCCATAAGCAGTGCACCGGCCAGTGGTGCTGATGTGGAGACTGTCTTTGCTCACCTATACGTTGACATCCTGCTCACATAGCCAGGGGTGGTCCAGAATGATATCTTTGCACAGCCCCTCCACCTTGAGAACTGTGGCAGTCGTGGTCAGGTCATGGATCTGATGGTGATGGTGAGGTGATGGTATAGCCCTGCATCTCCGTTGGCACGTCCCCAGTGGAAAGGCAGAGCAGCCTAGGCTTTGGCATCAGTGGGTGGACGCAAGGTAGGCAGCGATAAAGTTGTGTGTCATTGCGGTGTCGACCAGAGCCACCCTCTGGCTGCTCATTGATGGCTACCAGGATGCACAGAAGACCACAGTTTTTTCAAGATATACATCCCAGGAGGAAAGTGTCATCTGCACCCCTATAATCCTAGGTTGGTGGTGGTGGTGGTGGTCATCTCTGATGGGGTATATTCCAGCCTGTCGAGTACCTCTTGCTTTCTATTTACCACCATGTGGCAGGCTAGTACAAGTGGGCATTCCCAATGCCAGTGGTGAGTGTACGGGCAGTATAGGTAGCACAAAAGAAGTAGATCGTCTGTCTCGGCCGCACCAGCCACCATTCTATGAGGTCTGATGGCGGGTCTCCTGTTACAGAGGTGGTGGCTGGTGGGGACGGGGGCCAGTGGCTGAACAGGCGCCACCACCATGTACCTCATGATGGCCTGAGTGTCCTCGGGTGCGATGTCAGGTGGCATCAGGGGAAGCATCATTGTATACAACCCCCAGACTTCTTCCAGGTCACGTTCCACTATGCATGCCTGGCCTATGAAACCCTCCATACCACGGTGTCAACTCTCTCAGGCAATGGTGCAGATTGGGACATAAAGAGCTCAAGAACAATTTCAAGTATGATCTCTTCCCCTTTGCCATCATGCAGACACCTTTTCTTGTATAAATGTTTACAAGCACACAATGTTAGATTGTGGTTCAACATGCCACACTTGCATTTGCATTGTTGAAACAATATTGCATGGATGGTTGTTAGATGGGCTACTGATTTCATTCAAATTTACAGCAAAGTTTGGAAAATCAATAAGGACAAGGAATCACATCTAATACAGTGAAGTAGGAATGCAAGTGCTAGTTTTTATGAATTAGACATCATGCACATACAAGGAATATGAAGTTAGACAATACAAAATATATCATACTCATTGCTCCAAGGAAAAAAATACTCTCAAGATACCACATACATTACCATAACGCATATTAGTGTGTATGTATTTTTCAAAATACTGGTAATGCTGTCTCAGTGCTGTGATACTGCCATGGGAGATATTGGTATGTAAAGTTGTAAAGTAGAAATTAACAGTCTGAATTATCCTTCTATGTACTTTACATATTTACAGTCAGAAACAATATTTTAAGAACAGCTTCCTAAATAGCTTTACATTGCAATTGGTGCACAGTATGAATGTGACAACACAAGTAGTAACTATGACAGAAATAATAAGTAAATGAAATAATGTACAGGTCACCATCATCCTCTCTCAGGACTGTGATGTCTAGCATACTATACTTTATCAACAAAGTTCACTGTGGAACGTGTTCCTCACGTAACAGTTATCAAATGGGAACAGTGTTATTTTAACTGTTACCATCCCTAGGTTTAAAGTGCCACCCAACAGTGTAAACCATTAATAGGGTGACACATACAAACACAAAAAAAATTGACAAACATGACAAATACACATAAAAAAACAAACAAAAATATGGACAAATACACACAAATAAGGACAAACATTCAACACAACTATGCTGCAAATTACATAAAATTTAAATAATTGGGGAGAGTAATAGCAACTAATAGCAACTAATAGTTATAAACCAATAACAGTTAGTAACACAATAGTTAATTACAGATGAATGGAGCTTTATCTACTATAATACTTAAATAGCTCATGACAATAATAATTATTAACAATGAAATCGCTAGAATCTGAACTGTTTTATTTTATCCCCTTGATACTTATCTTGTATAACCATCTACAGTTCTACGAACCTGTTGTCCTTACAGAAATAATGTTATGTCCAGCATAAAAAATTAATTTACTAAAAAACTGTCATAATTTTAACACTATATGTAGATCAAAGAATGTTAATTAACTGCAGGCATAGAAAAAAAAGCATTGAATGACAGGACAAAAACAATGGTATTGTGCAGTTTCTGTAAAAAATTTTTTTTCAAAGGACTTGTTTTGGAAATGGGCAACTCATTAGATTTATTTTTTTTTTCAACTGTGGTTTTTCGATATGAACAATCAATAATATACAAAAGTTGTCTCTAAAAGAAAAAATACTCATCAATATTTTCAATAGTGGTCTAAAACAAAGTTCAATGTTTCTATAATTTGTTTCAGTTTGTTTTTCAGAATTTCTAAAATTATAGGTTACATACATTTTAAAAATAAATCTATGATTGAAATCTAAATTCCAATTTTCTTAAGGAAATTTTTCATTTTTACCGTAATTAATATAAATATTTCTTACATGACAATGATTAAAAATAGAAGCATAATTAGATTGACTGGGGTTATTTTTTCTATTAATTTGAAATCCTGTAATAAACTGAAGCATATTATATTGAACATTATTAAATCAAAGTGAAACTTAGTTAGACCTGCAGGAACTTATTTTTCTAGAAATTGTCAATATTTAAATTTAATAGGAATTACATGATTTTTATAATTTTTTTTGTTTTCTAAGAGTTGAAAAACCAGCTTCATATTAAACAATAGGCCACATCATTTCTAATTTTTTAAATAATATTTCCCACAGCTGCAGGTGGTTTATCAGTACCATTAGCATTTTTTAATGGAGAAAAACATATAAACAATTATCAGAAGCGTATCAGTAAAATGTTATTTTATAATCCCTTTCCAATATATTTAATATTTTCTCAAATATAAATTAAATAAATATTTTTAAGAATATATCATTTCATTAGGTGCATCAAAAGCAATATTTTAAATTTGATATTAGGAACATAGCTCATTTCTAAAAAAATGTTTTTCACTTTGCGATTTTAATAAAGTATTCATTATAGTTTAATTAATACCAGGATTAACAGCTTAAATAATTTGAACATGTTTTGAAATTTCAATTATTGAAAATTTAAATGGAAAAACAAATATCTATATCATCTTTTGCATAAATAGTATCATTTTTTTTAAGTCTAAAACATTCAAATACAAAAGCATAATATGAAATATTTCTACTTTAGGACTATAATTATTTAAATTTTTAAGAGTGATCTGTTGGTAGAAAAGTCTGTCTACCAAAAAATAATTTTTTTAAATAATTCATTTAGATAGAAAAAAAATCATATGAATTAATAAAAATTATCTACAAAAAACATAGATTTAGTTAAATCACACACAAAATTTAAAAATTATAAAACAAACAAAGTAGAATATGAAAGAAATACAAAAATGACCAATTCATAAACTTCAATATATATATTTAAAAAAACATAAAAACTTTTATGGCAACTTTGATTCCTGTTGCTGTTAAAAATTAAGATCTCTGTTGAAAAATTATCATATTTGAATAACAGAAATTATATATTTGGCATATATCACACAAAAACTATATTGGTTATTCAAATGTAGATTTTGATAATGAAGATAAAATAGAAAATATTAAACACTTTTAAAATCACTTGCACAAAAATTGATAAAAAGTATTTTTAATCCAAATTATAGTTTTTATAACAAAAATGATAATTATGCAGAAATTTTAATAAATACTAATGCTAAAGCTTAGATCCAGTTACTAGATATTTAAAATCCTGTGTCATTAAATGGTGATAAATATAGATTTATAATTTTGAAGATTTGGCATCAATCTAAAAAAATCTCTTTAAAATACTCCTGAAATAATCGGAGAAGTAGTAAATGTTTATAACAATATTCCTAAAGAATACATTTGGACGAATGATGTAAGGAAAATGACAGATTATGGTAAATGGTGAAAAAAATGCTGGAAATAAAAATTTTAATGAAAAAGTTAGTAAAATGAATATGTTAAATAACAAATTTTCAGATTTTGTTGTTTAATATTTTAAAAGAGTTCCATTTTTTATTTGTGTCTTAACTGTTTTACCTCATTTATTTTGGATTACCGAATTTCATGGAAAATGAATTGTTATTTAAATTACCAGAAATGCATTTACCAGGGTATAAATTTTATGGGCCATTTACAAAATTAGATGCAAGATTATCTCATGGAGATACAGGAATTAATTAATTAGATGAAGTTTGTAAATATGATATTGCTTATAGAAATAATATTTATAAATAAAACATGAAGCTAATAAAATTGTACAAAAACAGGCTAAAGAAATAATGTTAAGGTACACAAATTAAAGAAATAATGTTAAGAGACACAAATTAAAGAAATAATGTTAAGATACACAAATAAAAGAAAAAAATAGCTTCTGCATTGGTAGCTGGAACTATTTTTACTAAGAAAATTAGATTGGGGGAATTAAAATTAATTAAAAATAAATACAAGTAATTGTTGTGTGTGTGTGTAATATATATATAGGAAAACTTATGAATTTACAATACATATATAAATAAAATAAACTTTTGAAATTTGGGATGGTTAAAAAAAGGTGATATAAATCAAATTTAACAAAAACTCTAATTGAAAATAAACATTAAAAGATTATATGAAGGTAAATCATTAAAATTATCATCATCATTACCAGCATAAAAAAAAATTTGTTCTGCTAAAACTGTAAATAGGTTAAAACTAGGTGAATTTTTATCATTTATAGCACCAATACCAACTGTTATTAGTGCTTTAATTGGTAGTGGAAAAGTTATCTATGATTCAGTTCAAAATAATAATAAAAAATAAAAAAGAATTATTAGAACAAACACTACATAATTTTTCAATTAAAAATAAATAAGTCACTGGACGCAGTCTTTAAGACCGTTTTAGCTGTAGCTGGAAAAGGAATTTTAAAACACACACTTAATTTATATAATTATCAAATTTAATTTTTAAAGATTAAATTAAAAAAACTTAAAAAACTAAAACTACATTTTTTTTAGACATTTATATGATTAATGATTTTCCTAGTAAAATTAATAAAAAGGAATGTACAATTTTAAAACTTAAATATTTTATGAAATTTCTGTAATTATTGGGTTTGTTATAAAATATAATTTTTTTGTTTTGATTCTTTTAGTAAAAATATGCCTAAAAAATTTATTATTTAAAAATTTTTTTATAATTAGAGAATACAAAATTTTGATTCAGTTATATGTGGGCATTGTTTTAAGGATGTAGACACTGGGTGGCAAAAGAAAAATAGTGGGAAAATGTTGGTGCAGGGGCAATTGCAAAATCTTGTATGGATTCGTTGCAAAAGGAGCAGGACTAAGAATAATTTCCGAAGAATTTGCATGATAAAAATTAGCCATCTAGAGAAGCAGAAAGTGCTGTTGATGCTATGTGTACTTCCTCTAGTGCAGCAAATCCCTTGTAGAATGGGGAGATTATTTTATTGGCGGCTCTTAACACCAATGTCTTGAGATCTGATGAAGATGAAGTGAGACTAGTATCGAGCAGCATTAGAATGCAAGGGCGGGGGAAACAGGAGATTACAGAGAAAACCCGCCGACCAGCAGCATTGTCCAGCACAATTCCCACGTATGAAAATTATAAAGTAACCCCCTAGTTGTGAAGATACTTTAATGAATGATTTCAAAGAGTGGGTAAAAGGTAATCAAAAATGTGAAGTGATAGATGAAATCATTGAACTTTTAAGTGATGAAAGGGACAATTTTGACGAGCAACCAACAGAGGAGGCAACAAAACTGTTGAGATTTCTAATAAAGATGGGTTAAATGCGATGGAAGCTGTAGTATAATACACTGAGCAGCAAGAGGATGTTCTAGTACAGACATCACACTTCTTATGAGATGGCGTGACATTGCAACGAGGAGACAATGTGGAGGCAAAGCCGTTGACAACCAAAAATATTTTTAAGTAACCTTAACTATTCCTGTTTTATGGCCTGTATTCCAACTCTCTCTGCATTATTGTAGGTTTACTATATTTTAAAAAAGACATATTTTCTTTTCTAGGTTAATACATATATATATGATAGGTTTACAATACAGTATGTATAAAATAATAAACCGTGCTTAACTGAAAAAAGAAAAATTTAATGAAGTCTCACAATTATCAGACATTTTCAGCTATCTGATATCCATAATGCCCTTTACGTCTGATAACCGAGACACTACTGTGTTTATTTTAAAGGATCTTTAGTTTTTTTTTTTGTTAAAATAGAAAATCCTTTAGTTACAGTGGCGTAGGAATGGTTTTCNNGGGGGGGGGTCCCCAGAAGATTTTTCCCATGTGGAAAATTTTATTTATCGATGTTGAATATGGTGTTATTTAAGTGCATTTTAAGCTAATTGAAAATGTTAAAGTATTAATAAGTAATACTAAATTTTACCACATTCACAATGGCCAAGTAGTGATATTCCTTGTATGCCACACAAAATGATGCACTAAATAATAGATTCTAAGTACTTCCTATTTTTATAAATTTGTTCTTCCCTGTCTATAGATTTTGTTTATAATTGATTTGGATTTGTCTTGAACAAAGTTCAAAAAGTCCAACGCTTTTAATACACTTTCCATATGGTACATACATTCAAAATGCTGCCTGAAAATTTCCTTGGCCTTTTTCGAATTGGTTATTTCTACTAACAACTGGCCTGAAGCTCAACTGCCTATACCTCATGTCTTGGCTAATGCAACACAATATTTACAAAAAGTCCCTTGATCATTTTCTGAATAGGATAGTCAATCAAACTCCTCTGGCCACTGATATTGAAATCTCAGCTTCACTTTTTTATTTTTGTATCTGTCAATTACGGGGAATATATAATTTTTTTGTGGCACACGTGAATTTTGAAGTAGCTGCAATTCTTCATTTAATCTTCTATTCAAAAACAAGGAAATGTTTACATCAGCAGTCACTGTAGGTTAATGCGCAGCAGTTTTTTTTTTTTTTCCAGATCCCATTTAAAAAAATCCTGTCAGTTTACTTTGCAACACAGTATGGGAAACAAACACTGTCAATAAAAGCCACAGGATGAAACCAACACTCGATCTAAATACACAACGAAATGCATTAATGTAACACTTGTGAGCTTTTTAATACATGCATACATATAAACAACATGGTCACTGCATGGATATCACCACTAATGCTGCTGCTTGCTGCACGAAAGCCGAATATAGTTTTACTGCGATAATGCTTTTACTCAAGCGAGGACGAGCGGTACTAGCAGTCGGCAGAGAAAAAATAAACAAATTAGTTCCAGGGATATTTTTTGCTCTTTGCACACATGCTTTAAAATACCTTGATTGGTTCACGCACAAAATAAAAAGATGAAAGCAATCTGACATAAAAAAAGCAAAATTTTCCAGATGCCGGAAAAAGAACAATGTGGTGGCAGAAGACAGGGAATTTTTTTAATATGAAAGTGGGTGATATATCATCTCCGTCTCCCCTGTTCCTACACCGTTTAGTTAATTTACATTCTTTATTTCCGATGAATAAATTATTTTCAATACTTACTTTTGTATCGCCAATAAAAAATATTTGACAAACCATATTTTTTATTAAAATAAATACATTCAGAAATTTTTTTACCAAGATTATTGGTAGAATCTTTCAATAGTGTAATTCCAGCAATAAGACTGTGTCCAAACTGTTCAATAAATTATTTCTAATGGTGTAATATTACCATTAAATAATTTGTTTTTCAAAATAAGTTTTTGTAGGTGTTTTTGGATAATCTGAATTTTTTAACTGTTATAGGAACTAAAGAAATCATTAAATTTTTATTTTCTTCACAAACATTTTCTATTTTTTTAACCAACATTTCCTAATACATTAAAGATTAACCTTTTTAAAAATTTTCATAATCAGTTTTTTAGACTTTTTATATTGTCTGTATTTATAAGTTAATAGATTAATGTTGTACATTTTTTATTTGTTATATCATTGTGATTCATTTTTATGGGTTTATTTTAATGAAAAAAATTTTTTTTATAAAAATCATATTCTTTAAAAATTATTTCACTATGGTTTCTTATTTATATGCTTATACATTTTTATAAATTTATATTAAGTGGTATTAAACATAATTGCAATTTTTTCTACACAAACATTTCCACTAACTGATCAAACAAAAGGACAATTTATGACGTATTAATGACAAAGTTCACAAAGTACCGTATTTCAGCGTGTATAAGCCGCACATTTTTACAAAAAAAAAGACAAAAAGTGTGGTGCTGCTTATTTACAAGATATTGGCATAAAAAAATTCTTCCCTCTAAACCATCTTCAGAAATTGTACGCTCCAATGTTTTAACTTGATTTCTAAGTAAAAAAAAAAAAAAAAACAAATGAATAGCTCATCACTTGTGTTTAAAAGCTTATCGGTCGCACCATACTTTATCCTGCCGCCGATGACAGTTCTGCTTTGTATCACCTATAGCCGCTGTACAGCTTGCTCGCTTCCTTTCTCTATTTTCTTTCTCCCTCTCACTTGTCATCCTTCCTTTCCACCTCCACCCCTTTCCATTGTTCCCTAACCTCAGCCACCCAACACCAAGCAAGCTTGCTTGCTCCCTTTTTTTTCTTTCTCCCTCCTTACCACTCTCTTTTGTTTGTCATGCTGTCTCTCGCTCTAGCTCTCTCTCTCTCTCTGGTTGAATGATACAAACAGTAGCAGCTGTGTGTGTGTGTGTGTGTGTGTGTGTGTGTGTGTGTGTGTGTGTGTGACGCCACACGCACACATGCACCATACCATTGCCTGCCTGGCAACAGCCGGCCGAGCTGGCAGACTACGCACGGCGCACGTGTTCCACAATTCAAACGCAGTGTTGAGGCATTTTGACATAAGTACAAAAGTTTTATTTACGTGGAATACTGCGCTGTTGCCACTTTTAAGAATGCGGAGGCCAGGTGGCGCTGCAACGATAACACTCAATGGCAAACTAATTAGTTTGACGTCATAGTTTGCTGTTGCCGCACTAGCACGATGAGGCCCGGCAATATTTATGGGGATACAAAAATTCAGTGCGGCCTATACTTGAAATATTAATTATACCTAATTTTTCATCAAAAACTTATGGTCCTGTCTATACACGCCAAAATACGGTACATGTACACTAACACGTAAGAACACTAAATTCTAGTTAGTCACTGTCAACTTATATCATGATGCAGCGTAGCTGTAGCTGTGCCACTTGGGCTGGTTGTCTCTTCATCATGCAACTTGTTTACCAGCTAGCAGGCATGTACAGTCTGGTGTTAGCAACGAAAAACCTCTCGCTAGAACGGGAAAGTTATGGCACAACTTTGCGATGTTTGAATTTTTTTGGAAAATTAGTTCCGGATAAGGAGAGTTACGTTCGAGGGAATTCCAGTTAAGGGGTGCTCTACTGTACTTAAAAATTTTGAATGATTAAGGTTATGTTAAGATATAAAGGATTAATAAATAATACGAAGGATCAATCAGTGCACAATATTTATGTAGTATTTTTAAGGTTTTGTCTAAAATATTTTTGAAAAATAATTTAGTTTTGATGTTAATTTATAAAAATTTTTGTTGCTTGATATTTTGTTAATATTATGAGAAATTTTATCTACATTCATTAACTATTTATAACTTCCATATATTTTCTAACTTTCCACTGCCTGAGACTGTTTATATTTTAACTACCTGGAATCAAAATTGAACATGTATCAAGCCTCAATTTATAGTGCCAGACTTTTATGTATCTGGTGGCAGCTTAGCAACTTAGCACTTTAAAAAAACTCTCAAAAATACCCCACATTAGTATAATGACATCAGATGTTAAGCTCTTGATTTTTCAAACAGTTTAGGATAGGAGTAATACATAATCATTTTTATACTGTGTAAACTAGTCTGATGCCTCACATCCTGCACTACACAGAAAGGTAGAGTTTCAATGGAGTGGAGAGATTTTGGCAGCTCTTAACATTGAGGTCTTGAGAGCAGATAAGTGTGAAGTGAGGCGAGTATGGAGCGGCACCAGAATGCAAAGGTGGGGGAAACAGGAAATTCCCAAGAAAACCCGCCAACCAGTAATATTGTCCAGCACAATTCCCACATGCAAAAATCTGGGAGCAAGCCCACTAAGATTGGAAGCTGGTTCGTCTGGGTGGTAGTCTGAACACTACATGGTTGAGTTTGAATATTTACATGAAAAGAAACCATATTATGATCATCTTTCACACATTATTCTTTCTAAAGGAGATAACCTGTAGTTATATATAGTATTAAGAAAACAAAATGGAAAACATTTTATAATTCCTTTAACATACACCACGTGGCACAGAGCCTCAAATTGCAAAATCTTATATTGATAACTAACACTAAAAAATATCCACATATACTAGCTAGTTCTCAAAGGCTTTCATAAAATTGATCGAAAGAAAAACCTACTTCCCCAAAATGTTTGCAACAACCAAATAATTTTAGTACTTTAACATCTTGGAAAACAAGAATTTAATATAAGAAAAGGAATTAGAAGCAACATAAATGATACCAAAAAGAAACGCTGTGAAAAATAGCATTATTACATGAAAAATCCTGTTAGAAAGATATAAACAATTTACTATAAATATGAATTGGAACATACTTGCAGAAACTACATGGATTGCCAATGCTTAAATATATAATTAAAAATGTACATTAACTCTAAAATGTCAAAGTAAGGTTCCTGGGACCTTTCAAGACATTTACATTAATTAGCATATCTCCCCCTACTCTCTTCAATCGTTAGCCCTGTCCTGTACCTTCATTAAACATGACCTTCAGTCATCCTGCTGTATGCTAGTTGAACAGTCATGCACAGCTGAGAATATGACTGGTTGCAATCTGTGGGCCCTCACATCATCATTAGCATAACATTTCATTTTCCAGCAACAAATGGTAAACCATAAGGAAATTTCTAAAAAAAATGTTTACCAAATAAATTTTAATTAAAAGCTCTGTTCATGGATTTACAAAAGATATGACATTACTTTTGTTTGTCGAAAAAAAAAAAAAAGTAAAAAAAAAAAAAGCTTTTGTGCTCATATCTTCAATGCACCAATCCAAGAATGATTATCACGCGACTGAAAAACCAGAAAAAAGTTTTTAAAATTATACAAAAGGGTACATAGATTCATTAGGCCAAATGTGCACAAATTATTCCTGTGGCTGCTGTAGTCAACGCTGGCCAATGACAGTGTTTCCAAAAATTGTTTACGTGGCTGCTGTAAATTGTTATGTTCCCGACCAAACTTACAAGGACAGAACATCCTTCACAAGATTGAATGTTTAGAAAACAAGTAACTTAGCAATTCCTTGTAGACTGAACAAAGAATGCAAGACTTCTATGAGAATTGAGAGAGACTGTATATTGCATAACTGGTACTGAATCTCAACCACCACAAGCATCCTGCAAGGAAAATCTGTCAAGAGCAAACCAGGAAACCTATTTGTGCCCAGAAAAGATAAAATGCAAGACCTAATATAGTGGTTTAAAATGCAACAAAACCTGTATGCTTGCAATGCAGAAACAAAATTGTGTGAAATGCACAGATGGATGCGCAGTGACTAAAACATGAGACAGAATGCAGTGGATTTGAGACTATGTTTTTGGTCAGTTTTAAACATTTTCAAAATAATGTCAACAAAAGAGAAAAATTTTAATTTTGTTTTAAGAGTAAATTTGTTTAATGCATCGCATGTGTCACTAAATGTATTTTTGCTTGTATAAATTTAAAATAATTATTTAGGGTTATAATTTATTAATAAAATACTGTTCTTTGCAGACCCCTGTGCCGGGGGCACAGAGTGTGCAGTAGTCCTGCCATGATGTGGAGAACAAATCACCATAGCTGGCTGCCGTTATTCACATGGCGGGAGGAAGGATTGACAGACGAGGTGGACTGGCGACCTCCATCCACTTTCTAGAGAAGTCTGCAGAGGAAGGCTATTGAATGAACTTTCTGGTAATCTCCTCCCTAGACATAACCCAACATTTGAAGATTCTGGATCATCAAGCCTGCCACTATAAATACCACTGAAGCTGGAAGGTTGGCAGTTTTTGGTGACAGCCAAGTGGCAAAGTGTGATAAGTGGTGAACAGAGAAAGAGAGAGAGGGAGAGAGAGAAAGAGAGAGAAAAATAAAAAGAGAAAAAGGAAAAAAGAGAAAGAAAAAGAGAGCGAGAAAGAGAGAAAAAGACAAAAAGAAAAAGAGAGAGAAAAAGAAAGAGAAAGATATGACAGACAAGAGCAAAAGAATACTGCGGAAGGCGTATTACCCAATGAGTAGAGTGCAGTTTTGCACGGAATCGCTCGAGGTGCTCAGAATATTCTGGACAGCAAAAGCTGGTGATATCTTATCTGAAACAAGGTGGGAATGAATGGACAAGTGATACAAACTATTTTGTTCATAATATAACTGTCAATTATCAAAAATATAATTTTAATGATAATTCAGTTGGTGTTAAAACCAGTCTTTATAAACACTTTTCTAAGTTATTGTGTTAATTTCTGTGAGGTGATGGATGATAATGTAAATATTTGTTGTAAATAAGGGACTGCCCTTTGTCAAAATATTGTGTTTTTTTTTTAATTTTTTTAAAATAAATTAGGAAATTATTAACTCTTATTTAATTAAAACCTCCATCCCTTAAAGAACCTGTTTTTGAAAAATTATAACAATACTTTAAATTAGTATAAATGTTGTGTTGAATGTAATGCACACAGTAACGGGTGGGAATATTTCTGAGGTCCTAGGGACCTCACTTCACCATTTTCTTAGACCACTATGGGAATGTACAAACAATATGAACAGTATGCAACAGGGACAAAGAACAGAAAAATTATGTTGCACGCATATAATTAAAATGTCTGGAGATAATTTTCTATCTTCTGGATGCTATAAAAAAAACTGTTGAACAGGTTATACATAAGTTAGTTAAAATTTGTAATACTTTTACATAGACGATTCTTTTTTTTATTTGTTATAAATTCTTAAATCCGAATAGTAAAGACTTTTTTCAAATAAAGAGCTGTTGTGCTGTAACTTCTACATTCTATTTCATAAACTTTAGTATCTGTACGATATTTTCTGTGTAAATAGTTTTTTTCTAATGGGCAATGAAGAAGTGTGTGCAAGAATAACTTTGATTCAACAGAATATCATGTGCAAAGGTTATTTTTATATTAGAAAAATCTTATCACTCTTATTAGTGTTTCTCCAGAATTCAAGCTGGCTGCTGGGAAATTTAGTGTTGGGTGTGCTGGTCCAGAATATTCCCATGTCTGGTTGTGCAGAGGAAGGAGATTACTAGAAAATTCATTCAATAGCTACAGACTTCTTTAGAAGGGGGATGGAGGGACACTGATGCCAGTCCAGATACCTGTAAAATCATCCCACCTGCCAGGCGACATAACAGCAGCCAGGTCATGGTGACTTATCCTCCCCAACATACACGTTGTTTGGTGCAGGGTCCACGCGTAACAATATTCTTATTGGCACAGAAAATTACTATATTAAATTTTTTTATTTAAATCATATAACAAATATGAGGGTTTGCTGCTCCTGTACAACAAACACTGATATTACTGGTACTGCCTATTTGCCATCAGAAGCTTGTTTTTTTAATTTCAAAATTAAATTTTACTGCTCAGCAGGTTAATATTGATATCACATGTTATAAGCTATTTTAAGAGAGAACTAGAGGAGATGGAATTGAAAAATTAACTGAGTGATATAACATATACAAACACATTTGAAGGAAATAAGCGAGGCATGCAATAATGAAGCTATGTAACTTGCACAACAGATTTTAAAGAAAAATTTTTTTACCTCAACATAAGCTGCTGGGAATAGGCCTGTGTGTCCTAAACTGTTACGACCTTCCCACCAGCCTTCACCTACATCTTCCCTTGTAACAGTGAGAATTTCTCCTGCACTGATAGATAACTCAGCAGTATTTGGTTCACCACCAAAGTCATACAGTGCTCGAACCTGCAATGATATCATCACACATCAATTATAAAGAACATTTAATAATAATAAAAAATTACTTCTAGCTACTACTGAACAACTGCATTATGAAGATATAACTATACCATTATATAATTTGTTTTATTTTGTGAACATACGCCATTGGAGAGTTGTGTTTCCAAAAAAAACCCTGAATATTACATAAGGTGGAGGGGGAGGGGATAATCCAAAAACAGTCGCTTTGCCTTAATACAGGAAAAGATACTAGCTTCTGAAATATTGCTACTGTTTTGGCAGAAAACTCACTGTGTTCACCTGCGTGTTTCATCTATAGTTATTTAAATATACATGTATTTTATGTATTTACTGTCATTCATTCTATTATGTAAGTTTACTCAATCTTTTGATCGCATCTTGTTTAACATTTATAATCTTAGACTTTGATCCTTCTGTGGAATTATCTTTGTGTTCTATGCTGACAACACGTATGGTTTGCTTTTGTAATTATATTTTTTTGGTCATATTTTGTGGCAACATAGCTCTGCAACAGTGTATAATTTTTTTCATTTATTACTTACTTTGTAAATATCAGAATCATTCCAATAAGGTTATATTTTCACATAACTAATTTTCTGCTCTCTATCATTTTAAATTTCCTCAAATGCACCATAACTTCAGAATAAACATGACTATATTTTTTTTTATACCCATAAAATAATCACATACCTAGGTCTTAGAAAAACAAAACTAGAGCCATTGTTCCTGTGATAAAATACCTAACATAAATTCTACATTAGAATTAAAAATCACAAACTCTTCCTTAGCCAACATTTGAGTAGACTTAATTTTAAGCCCATTTCATTTCAACTTACATTTTAGGATGATTTATCTTTCATTACATATTTTCACTGATCACTTTTCTATGTCGTGAATGTATAATTTTCACAACTTGATAAAAATTGGACAATAAAAGGTTTCTCAAAAATTTCCAACATTCTTGTTTTGTTTTGTTTTGTCTACTAATGGGTAAGTGAATACTGCAGAAGCCACTGTACAATATCAAAATGTGTGTTATTAAAAGGTTTACCAGGAATGAAAATCTGATTTAAAAAAGTTTCTAAACCCCTGGCTTACTTTTGCTGTTTCAATCAGTTACACTTCATGGTTATGGCTAATCAATGCAACAGAAATTCAGTAATAAAATATTTTCTCCTCAAAGATTACTTTGGTATAAATACAGTGCATAACTTAAAAGCTTGCTAAAATTCAAATGTAAAGGTTTTGAAGAATTTTTATTTATGATACAATGCCAGGGAAAATGTCACAAAAGGAATGTACACCACACAAAATACTGCTTATAGCCCATTCACAGTTACTTCAAACTTTTCTGAAGCTCTGCTAAATTTCTACTTTCAGGATATTCCTCCACCTCGTGCAAACAAAGTTTACCCGGGTCTAGAAAATTATATCAAAGGGACCGCTCACCACATTTGTGTGCACTCTGTATAATAATATTTTGCCTAAGAACTATTTCTTACTAGGTATTGCCAACACACCCATTTTCTCCTGGTTTTTATTCAATTGAATATTATAATTGACAGATAAAATACAAGCAAAAGTTCAATTTAACTAAACAACGGGTACTTTTATGTAAACAGAAGTATAAAAAGTTTGTGGTAAACAATATGTTTAGGAAATAATTAAACAAATCTTACATGCAGTAATTTTTCAAAGGTTTGACTCAAAGTAAGAAACTGCAAACAGACTATGCACATTTTGTTCTTAAATTTCAAATTCCGAACTTTAAGTCTTAGACAAATAGTTGAATTAGAACTTGTACTTGCTGATGAAAATGCTGCTTTGATAAGAACATTTCAGAACAATATATGAATTGATTTTTCATGTATTTCTGGTTACAAAAAAAACAAGTAACCAAAAATGTTGAAAATTTTAACAAAAACTATATATTAGCATCCAGATTTTGGGTACTCGGGTAGGCAACCAGAATGCACGGCTAAGATACAGTGATTGTCCATACACCATTTCAGCTGCCATGATTCCCAGGAGTATAGTAGGCAAATTTTCACCAAATGTTCTGTCCTGTTGCAACATACTGCTGCCTTAATATGCCAAATCATTTTCTTCACCATACCCTTTCAGGTTACTTAAGTTGCTAAACATGACAATTCAAAATGCCTCCCTTGACCAGCTATTATCTGCAGTCGAATGCCAAAGAATGCTATCTAAATTGTGCAGAATGCTCTTCTTATGATAGCACTGTGTTTTCCGATAGAACAGCATTTGGACAGTGTGAAATTGTCGTACACTACTGGGAGCCTCATGATACCACTAGATCAATATGGACATTGTTGAACCAGAATGAGGGTTGCAGGAATAAACAAATATGTGAGGAGACTTGCAAAGAAAACTTTCAGCATTGACATGAAAGGCAGACATGTGCCCAACTTCAGCTGTCAGATTTGACAGATCGCCACCATTATATAAATCTTTCAGTGACCAAAAATATAAGTTGCCTTGAGGGTTTAGACACTACAGTAGACCTCAAAAAAAGATTCAGACAAGCTATTCCTCTTCATCTGTAAACAAGAATCCTGATGCAAAAACTGCAACTCCTCAGCCTAAGATGCAGTGAGCGAATCGTCATTCAGGATTGTATTCAACAACTGTAGAAAGGCCTTTTGAAACAATATTAGCTGACCCTGAGATGTGCCAAATTTCTGTAATGAACATTCTAATAAAGTCCAGATGGTGAGACTGACGAAGTAGGTACTTGTCTGGGTTCTGGTCAATGGTGAAAATTAGCAGTTTTTTTAACTGTGAAGACAACTCTCTCCCCAGACCACGTAGTGAAAATGTTGGATCTCTGAATATGTATAGAGATCCTCCTCATTCTAGGCCCCATATATCTACAGAGAAGAGCTGAGCTTAAATAATTCTGAAGGCTGCCACTATTCTCATCCTGGGTGCAATCCTATGTCCGAAGATCAATCATGGCAAAAGGGACAATTAGAAAGGGATAAGCTACCAGGGCAGCTTGCTTGAGGCTAGTCTTGCAATCTTGAAAGGCCTTTTAATTGAAACACTGTAGTTAAATGTTACCTTGCACATTCCCTGTAAGGAGCTCGCGCAGGGTAGCTTACGACAGCATCATTTGGGATGAAGTGCTGACGGAAGTTCAAAATTCTGATAGAATGGCACAACTGCTTCATTGTTGTTTGCTTGTTGTAGATTAATATATCCACTTTCCTTGTAACAAGCCAGCGGCACGTTTCTCTTTCACTTCTCTGTTCATCAGGAACAAATTTACATTGCGGAAATAACAGGTGGTAGAAAATGCCACGACACGAAGTGTAGCTGTCACCTGCCTATGAGAATACCGTAAACTACGCTATGCTCCACTAGTGTTGCTCACTTAATTTGGTTGTGGATAAGTGGAAAATAACTAGAACTATGCCCGTGGTCCCCTCCTCAGATATGATGTGCATCAATTTTGTTATTTGTGGTTCCCAACAGCACAATCAGAGTGATGAGAGCAAACATACCAAAAGAATTTTTTACAAAAAATTTTTGTATGAAGTTATGGCGACTCAAAAATCTCTTTAAAATGTGCCCTAGTGGTAATGTCAAACATCAATTTTTCAAGTATGTGTTCCCCTGAAACTTTAAAATCTAGGAGACTAAATTTTTTGTTCAATTGCTATTGGATTGAACTTTATTTAATCTGTATAAAATCTTTAAGATTAAAAGTAATTTCTAAAAATCCACAAATTTGATCAAATTGTGAATTTGTTTGTATTTTCAACCTTTTTTTCATACAAAAATGAAATATCTGATGCTATTACATGGCACCATTGATATTACTTCTACTGTAGTTTCAGCCATAATTTTTCCCATGTAAGATGCATTGCATTTCTGTAAATTCATTATCAAATTTTTGAAAAAAATGCAAATTTGGTTTATAAAAGAGGGGAATTACTCCAAAACTCCACCTTTAAAAAAATTGGAATTATTTTTTCAAATTTTGTCCTAATGATATGAATTCAAGCTATGAAAACAATACACTGGATTTTTGCCTTGTAACTTTTATATATGCATTTTTGAAGTGAGGTATTACGTGCTACTTCCATGGCTTAATATCCATTGTCTCTGTAGCAGGAACAGAGCAGTCCTGTGGAAACTGGAGAAGATGTATGTATGTGGTTCTGGATTATTAAGAGAGAGCAAAGTGTAAACTACCCAATGCCCACTTCCACCCCCCTCCACTAAAGTTCAAAATAATGTTGAGTATAGGCAGGCACAATGTTTGCAGTACAGGTGGCATAGCACTACATGGCTTGGAGGGTTACTTTTTTTTTTTATCTGGGGTGCTTGTGAACGTTGATGTTGCCAGCAGTGATGAGCCATCACTGATGTAGACAGTAGAGATAAGCCACCCTATTTCTGTGAGACAGCATTCAAAGACTGAAAGACTCAACCTGCACTATCTGCCCTCCTAGAGAGTTATTAAGAACCTTGCTTTTCAGTCTGCTTTCTTTTTCCATGGAGTGTGTATCTGCATTATAGTTATATTTATAGTTGAACCATTAAATGACAAGGTCAGAGATCTACAGTTCAGAAAGAGTGAGGTGCTTGTATTATGTTAAAAAGGCATAGAAAATTGTGTGCAACACAAACTGAGTGAAACGTTATAGTGCAAGTGATTTAGCTTGGTCCATTCAAGATACTGTAGGACCAACTATTAAACAGTAATGACAATTTATGTAATAACTGCATTGCATTCTATAAGACAAAGGTTGAGCTACATGAATCCCTAGCTGGTGAAGTGTCAGACCATGTGCAGATTCAACATTTACTCCAAGTGAAGTTTCAAGTGTTTTGAATACTAGCAGTAGTACATTTGAAACTGGAATCTCACCTTCAAAACATCCATTAAAGGTAAGGCCAGAAAGGAGACACTATTATCTACTTAAAAAGGAAAAAAGTAGAAATAAAATCCACACTATTACATGCAGCAGCGAACAAACTTGCAAGTTTATGGAGTTAGTGGATTTGCTTAGTGGTCACATGAAGGTGAGTCCTTGAGTGCAGTGCTTATACCAAGTGTGGTTTTTTAACGTGAAAACAGTGATTAGGTCTGTAAATTATAATGAAAAAGTAAGGTTGCTTACATTGGTTCCTACGATGTTCAGCAAAAGTCAACTAACAGAAAAATTACCACATTCTTCAAAATACCTTATTAAAAAATCATATAAATGATAAAAAAAAGGTATATATGAAATGCATAATCCATAAGTAGGGCACTCATTGCCTACAGAGACACTGGAGGTTGCTCTATCCTATTTTCTTGAGAGTAAAGACTGTTCTAGGCAAAGCCCCAACTAAAATTATATTTTTATTTGCGAGAATGGTGTGAAAATGAAAGAAAGTAATATGTTTTATGACAAGATCAGTTAAAGTAGTGCATCATCTTATGAAAGAACAAAACCCCTAAATAAAAAACAACAATTTTCAAGTTTTACGCACTGAATCCTAAATGGGTTAAATGTAAGTATATTCATTAAATATGCACATTTATTTATTGCAGCAATCTAACGAGTCTGTATTGCTTTGGAAAACTTCACTAAAATAAAACCTGAACTTTTAGTAAAATTTATGTGGGCATAAATACGAGAAAACTATACATTTCAGGAGTGTGGAGACTGCCCAGGTGCAGAAGGTACATCAGTGGAAACAATGGGTTTACAAGAGGCAGAAGATAGAGTTGTGTTAGCTATCTGGGAACATGGAGATGTGGTCAAGAAGAAAGTTTCAATTGATCAACATGTGTGTGATGCAAACAAAGAATTTTAAAGGTTAAGAGTTTATCTCTTAGTTATATTCAAAGCATTCAGATGAAGGGCATATCACAGATGAAAAATTCCATTAAGAGGAAACTCCATACTAGTTTTGTACTTTGGCCTTGCAGAAAACTGGTCTGTGATTTTACCAGATGAGATTAAGAGCTATCATTGGCAAAACACTGAAATCTCTATATTTACATGCATTGTTTATTTTGGTGATGTTATTTATTTTATTTTATTGTTCCAGCGATCACAAAAAAAGTTTTGCAGTGTTAAGTGATGAGAAGTTATGAAAGTTCAAATGTATTATATATTATTGAGCTAATAAAAAGTGGTTGAAAAGCTATTTTCCTACCAAAGATTCACCATAAAAGTGTATAACTGATAGTGGAGCATCATAATTAAATCAGAACAGATACCAGCTGCATGAACTTTCTAGTGGAGTCTCTAATATGGCAAGAAAATTGATTTTTTTTTTCAGCAACTGATCATAAAAAAAGTGCATGTGATTATGTCGGATGATTATGCAAGCATTAAGGAACCAAATTTGGTTTAAATAATGCTGTATCATTTATCACAGTTTCTAAAATGATTACAAACACAACTCTCATGCTCTTAAAGTGAAACGGTTGAGAATTTCTGTTTTAAAAATATGAGGGGGGGGGAAGTTAAGTCTGTAAATAGTATTCAGTCTAGTAATTACTGTTTGGCAGAAGGAACAGAAGTTGATGTGGCACGAACTATAGCTCACAATGTGCAAAAAGAGTTTGTGAATAAATAAAGAGCCATATTGTTAAACGCTAGCATTATGGTTTGTGATTTACTGCATGTGTTTATGACAATTGGTGGATAGGTAAAGTCACAAGAGTCCATCAAAAAGTGTCAAGATTAAGTGTATATGAAAATTTTATCACACACCTTTTCAACCAGTGCCTCTTTTTGTAATAATATGCTTATTTTCTACGAAGGAAGTCTTCAACCCAGATAACTTTGATGTTGCACACTGTTCTACATGTAGACACTAAGCACACAAAAGATCAGATATTGAAATGAAACTTTGGTGAAGCAGGGTGGGATATAAAGTGGAGTAAAACATTAATCTGAATGCTGAAAGCAGAAGGCTCCCATATTGAAAATATTAAACAATTTTTATAATATAAATATACAGTGTAATAGCACCTTATGCAAGCTTTTAAATGACACTTAAAACTCCACAATAGGTGACTTATTAAAATGTTACTGCTGGTTGCGTAAACCTCCGAAATCTGTGAAATTTACTTGCATTGCGCATGAAAAATGACTGCCATCATGAACTTGTAGGAAAAATCTAAATTAATGATTTTCTTACACCTTGAGGATAGGGTAACATAAGAACAAATTTTTACCAAAATCAAAAATGGTGCAGCTTCAGCCCCTTGATGATTTCACATTGGAACCTGTGGATAACTTGTTACAGGCAGCTAGA
This sequence comes from Clitarchus hookeri, assembly GCA_002778355.1. Classification (NCBI taxonomy): domain Eukaryota; kingdom Metazoa; phylum Arthropoda; class Insecta; order Phasmatodea; family Phasmatidae; genus Clitarchus; species Clitarchus hookeri. The sequence goes on along the minus strand of NQII01000217.1, from coordinate 302,807 downwards.
AAAGTGTATCAGTGGCTAAGTTCACGATAGTGGTGACTCTTTTATTGTTGATGGTGATAACAGTAGTGGGGACATTGCAGCAAGAAATACCCCAGCAACAGAGCAGAGCACCCGTAGTCATCACGGGTGCCCACTTTGAAAGAATACGTTAAGATCACAGTTTACATTTCTCCAGTACCTATTAATTTTAAGATATCTTGGCCTTCCCAGCTGACCCTGTCCAGAATAATATCTAGATGTCTAGTTCCTGCCACAAAGAAGACAGCGAAATTGTGTACCATCTTAAGGAACTCAAACATTTTCTCACAGTTTCAGATCTCTTGCTTTTCAGATTGAATAAGGGTGCTGGTGAGAAACTGGTCCACACAGATGTGATTGGGATCAGAAGAGAGAATTGTATTTTTTAGGTGGTGCTGTGATATCGCTACAACTTGCCAATAGATACTTTGTTTGAGAACCAAAAACAATTGTCTGACCATTTGCAGAGGCTGGAGCATCAAGTATTATACACCCACGATGAATTGACAAATCTTGATATCATTGTAAAAGTAGTTAATGAGGCAATGTCTTGTGTTTTAAAGAAATCCCAATCAAAGTTTGTGAAGCTTACCCAATTTTTAACTGGTTTCAGGGAAATTGCCAGTGTAAAACTTTCAGTCATTCACTAACTACAATTGATCCAGGTGGCCATGTCAAATGTCTTATGATTCCAGCAATTCTCATCACACCCAAGGTATTAAGAGAGAAATTAAAAATGTTGGCATATATTCTTTTTAGTGATGGGTATAAACTGGCAATCTATAATTGGCATGTACCAGTGTATCTTTGCTTGAAAATTTGTAGATAACACATTTTTCATTAGCAGCTATTTGTAAAAATCAACCTATTGTTAGCATAAATTGTGATTGTCATTTATTTGAATTTGTAGCCATCCAATATAGGTGGAAGAATAGAAAGTGCCATTTAAACCAAGACAATATATTTTTAGCAGTGGATGGGGGTCATTTAATGACTCTTCATGGACGAAACCTACAAGACTGCAGACCATTTGAGGAGAATTTATGCTTTGTTCCCAGATTTTCAGGAAATGCTGTAAGGGTAACACTGTGTCCAAAAACTGTGTTTCAGTTGGTCATAGCAGAGATGATGGGAGAACTCCCACCTTCAAGAACGAATCCATTTTAGGTGAATGGAGGCATCCCGGTACTCTATATCGTAGTCTCATGTGACTAAGCTTTATCTGGATGGTACAAGTAAAAATTGATTAAATGTACCCTTCGAATTTCTTTTCCAATTCCAAATTTCAGGTAATCCACGCCATCACAGCTGCTTGGTCCAAATTAGAGAAACTAAATATGGCTCCTCATTTTTCAACCACACAAACAATGTTCTCAGTTTTATCTAACTATCTAGCAGAAGATTGGCCTTTGAAGGTACCCCACTAAAATTTTGTCTTTTCATAGGCTAGTGGAACGTATGGACACAATCACGCTGGAAAAGCTGTTAGATGTGATCACCTTCGTGGTCAAGCATGTATAAAATATTGCATTATTAGTAGTGAGCTCTGGGTTACTGATAACTGTTGTGCAAAACCTTTATTTAGTAGGCTATACCTCAAGAAGCTGCACTCAGGATGTAGGAGATGATGGCCCTAGATTTGTGTATTACCATAATAGTTGTACTATTATGAGTTCAGTATTTGTGTTGTGTATAACGATTGCAGGACAGTGTCGACCAAGCCAACAACATCCACTAATGAACCCGCAAGCATGAATCAATTTTGTACTAACTTTGAGACTAAATTATTTATATGAAAATTTTTTACTGTAATTTGTGTGGTGTATATATGTATAATTCTCTCTGTTACATCAGTATTATGTTTATGTGGAGCTATTTATTTAACGGGATGCTAACAAGACAAACCACAATAAACTCAAAGATTATGTCGAAAAAGAAAAAATTGATTGGGATATTTGAACTAATAGAATAAACTGTGTAAAATTAAACTGAGGAAAAAAAGGAAAACCTGATTTTAACACATAACAGTTGATATTTAACTCTAAGCCCTTAGTTAAGATAAACATGCAGTTTAAGTGAATTCTCTAAGCAGGGTAAGTGAAAACAAATTTTTCAATGTGTGTTTTTTGTCCAGTACTGTGTTGATTTGATGAAGTTTGAGTTTACCTTCTGCGTAGGTAGGACATACTCCTATTGCAATAACCTATCTATCCGTTGAATGTTTAGATTGCTGTGGAGAAATGACTTATCAGGAGCTAGTTAGGCAACATTACAACTTTCATGTGTAATGGCTTCTTAAGACGTTTGGACCCTGACAACTGGAGTGGTGCTATTCGTACAACACAACAGGTAGCAGGGACATGAATTTTTACTTGTTGCCTCAAGAAAAGAATAGTCCTACCTTGTGGGTGGTTAGGTACCCCCAACAGTTTAGTGGAAGACTTTGCCTGGAGAGAAGCGTCCCCGTTGTTTTTGATTTGGTGTGTGATGTGATTTAAACATTTTGTCAAGAAGAAAGGAACTTGTGGTTGGGCATGCGTTGCCATCGACAATGACTTCTGGCAATGCAGTCATCATGGTAGATGGCGTTACTGGTCGATGCTACTCCCCATCTGTGGTGTACAGAATGGTTTGTAGGGTCTACAGTTAATGTTTACTGACACAGACTATAGGTACCTTGAAGGTTGAGGGTATATCACACAATGACTTCATAACAACTTCTTAGTTTTGAACAGGTTAATTTAACTGGAATTCATTTACACATTCCCGGCACTGTTGCGGGACTTTATACATACTTTCCCGGCACCTTGAGCTGAGAAATTACTCCTACTTTAACGCCCTGCGAGTTCAGGCCTGAAGGGCTGGTTACATTGATCTGGCTACGTTTCCGACGCTGTGGGGCATTAGGTGACAGGGCAGGTCCCTGAGTGACGACGTGGTTACTTATCTGCACATGTTGCGTGGTAGTTGTTCCGGCAGTTGAGGTCTGGTGAGTTGGATGGCACGGATACGTTCCGGCAGTTGATGAGATCTGGTGAGCTGGATGGCCCTGTTAAAGGCCCTCTGTGATTGGCTTGTTGCACGCAGCTGGCTTCCTCTCAACGTGATGCTTGTCATTGAAGCTCACCACTCGCTCCCATTCTCGGCATAGGGTAGTAACTTACTGCTTACTACCCTACCACGTCCTGGCGAGGGACCCCGTGTGCGACCCCCCCCCCCCNAAACCCACTAGCTTGGAATGGCACTCGTTGAAGTTCACCACTCGACTCTGCCTTCTCAGTACGTTATAACTGACTGACTGGTAACTGACTGACTGGTAACTGACTGACTCGCATCTCGGCGTGGTGAAAGTACTCGTCCGACGTGACTCTGGTGGCTGTCTCTGATTCTGCCCTGCGTTCCGCATCTCTTGTCCCGATTTGGCTGACCCCTTAATGTCGCAACCGACTACCTGCGCATTCCGGGGTGGCGGTACCGAACTCCACGCCACCTGCAGCTCGTTACTTCGACTGTCTCTGCGAAGTGACGCGGCCGGGGGTCCGATCTCCCCGGCCTTACTCTCTCTGCGCAACTGACTTCTCTGTGTGGCTATGACGAACTGACTTGAACTAACTGTGCGGTAATAATCAACTGACCAATGGCCTACTGATGTACTGATCACCACCCTCCCCACAAAGAGGCTTATATCCTTTCTCGACTCCCTCCCCAAGTTCCTACACGTGTCTCTCTTGTTGGGGGAGGGGTGAGGTGGTGGCCTGCAGTACAAAGCACTTCTAACACGTGCCATGGTTCGTGAAGGTTGGGAAGGGGGG